>JAULKM010109287.1:0-23447 GCA_032355605.1 Rubia tinctorum
AAAGAGTATAGTGTTGAACTCCTAAAAATACTAAACTAATAAAATAATAATAAATGATATTTTGACCTCTTATCAGAAACCTTATGACTCCAACGCCGACAAATGAGTAAATTCATAAAAAAAACCTTTTCTTTTAGTTTCTCTTTCTCTCATTTTACATAGGAGCTCATACATCACATTTCTTTTGGCTCACATCTCACTCACATTTAGCCTCTCATTTTTACCTAGGTCACCCTTTCAGGTTTTCGACCTATCTAGAGCCCCAATGTTCCCTAAATTGCCCTCTTGAGTTTTCAACTTAGCGGGATTGATAATTTATTGATTTTTATTTCCTTTTTTCAAATTTTTTCATGTTTTTCCAAACAAAGTAGCAAAAGGCATACAAGTGTACATGCAACTAAGTCATCAAACCCCTCCCCACACTTAGAAGTTTAGATTTCCCTCAAAGTAAACATCAAATGTAAAAATAAATAAAAAAATCAAAGGAGCAGTAGAATGACTCACGATCAAGAGTGTGAAGGACCACCATCACCAAGGTAGCACTTTTGATATTGTTCAATCCACTCCCCATTCCTCCTGTGCATCTCCCCATAGGATCCGGAACTGGGATGCACCCGTCTACGTCTGGATATGGTACACCTAGGAAGATAGATGATCAATCTCCTCATCCATGTCCATCAAGCTCTGGGAAAAAAAGTTTTGCTCAGCCTACCTGCAGAAGTTAGACTTGACTGTGTTCAGTACTCAACTGTAGAAGTTTGGAGAGGATGGAGGAAAATGTCCATGCATAATCGTATCCTGCTGTGGATGAGGAGACGGTGCGATAGACTGGGTGAATGGGAGGGCACCTTCCTTTCTCAGGATGGGTGTTAGGGGAATCTGGCTTAGCTCCTGCTTAAATGAAAGATGACATGACACATCCGGCTCAATGGCTAAGTCTGCCACTGGTGTGTCCAGCTCCATCTTTGTCCGTAGGGGCTAAGTGAGTTTTATGAATATGACATTTTTCATCCCATACAACCAATGGTAGAATCTCTCCACAACGGTGAACTCTATCAAATTATAATTGTGCATTCTCTTCAGGTTGACAAGGTATGAGTCATCCTTTCCGAAACGTCGAAGATCTGGTGGAGTGGCGATCAGTAAGTGCTGCGCCAGAAAGGTGATCATGCCCCCTATAGAGATGTCACCTTCCCGAGCCTTCCTTGACTCCTGGACAATCTTGTCTATCTAGAAATCAGTCTAGAACCCATATCATGTGATGTCTCCAATGAGGTACCATATGTACTTGATATTTTCAAGTGTTACATTCATCGGCTCAGCATGACATAATAAGGTGGGTGATAAGAAACATTGCACATGCCGGGAGGCTGGAAGGATGATCAGCCTCCTTGTAATGGTGTGCCAGAAGGCAGTATCATCGTGCTCAGAGAAGTCCATCTCATACGACTAATCATTCAAGTGGAAGTGTATGTACTTCTCACACGGTAGCTCCCTACATCGTGTATCATTCATCGTGCTATAAACCTCCATCATTGCCAGGAACTCGAGGGTGTACCTCGGGTAAGTGTGTGCATTCTTCTTTATGAATTCACCAAGACCTCATTTGGTCAGGAGGCAAATGAACGGTTCTTACAATCCTAAGATCTCCAAAACCCCTTTGTCACACAACTTGGTCTCCTAAATTTTTCTAAAAGGCTTGGCCATGAGATCCTATCAGTCGGCATAGTCGTCGATGATTCAATTCTGTCCCATACACTTGTCTGACCTTGGTTGTGGAACCAGAGATGGAGGTGAGGGTTCCGCCGATAAACTCACCCCTCTTTGGACTCGTTGTTGTTTAGTCTCATCTAATAGCAAGAGCTAACATCATAAAAACAAGCGTCAAAACTCACTAGTACACACTTTCATAACACTAGGTTTAACATCAAAATTTTCAAGAACCCTTGTATTTTGCATGAACATCACAATTTTCATCATGTAATTACCACTATGAAATTTATCACATTAAAATATATAACATGTAGCAATGAATATGCGAGCATCATTATG
Organism: Rubia tinctorum; assembly: GCA_032355605.1. Classification (NCBI taxonomy): domain Eukaryota; kingdom Viridiplantae; phylum Streptophyta; class Magnoliopsida; order Gentianales; family Rubiaceae; genus Rubia; species Rubia tinctorum. The sequence goes on from JAULKM010109287.1 coordinate 2,053, forward strand.
TAGTTAATAAATTACAATCACAGTCATATGGTCGACACACTACAATCAACAAAATGTAACTACAAAGATGTAAGTATTCTTATGTCACCACAAGTAGAGATTCAACAATGTTCAACACTAGATAATTCTATCAACCCTTATGCATTATCCTCATAATGCTCGGCTACATGCCACAATTTTACTCCTACAATGAGACCTAATCCAGCCAAGAACACATGCATTTTTCCAATAACAACATCATAGCCAAGAACACAATTTCTAGCATAAGAACACCATTCAAACAATTGTTATGTAATTGGCCAAAACTAAGTTCACATAATCATCATTAAGAAAGCCCACACAAATTTCATGAAATATCCACAATCCTAACCATCCAAATCCACACAATAATCACAAAAATTCAACTCATGAATTCAAAATATCACAAATTCATAAACTACACAAAAATTGACAATTCAAGGGTAAAAAACTGGTAATTGTAGCAATTGAGTGTATAAGAGATTGAATTGAAAAGGCCCACACAATCCATAATCGGCAAGCAATGAATTTTCAAAAATCCTCAAATACTAGGGTTTATGTGGATTTCAAATTGTGAAGTTAGATGGGAGAGTAAAGGAAGAGGATTTGCGGCCATGGAGAGGGTGTATTGTGGTCAGATTGATAGAGATTAAGTGGAAGAGTGGCGGTTGGGGAGGAAAAACAATGAAGGAAGAGGGGAATTTGTGTAGAAAATGGGGTTCTCCCCACCTTTTTATATGTCTTGAACCGCCATTGTGACCCTCAAGAAAGGTCCTGCGGCTCGCGACAACAACCACCTGAGAAAGAAAATTTCTGCAATCTGCTGTGACTCACTAGAAAGGCCTCGTGACTCACAATAGAAGGGTACTAGAAGTTTCAAATCCTTAAAAACTTTATGAATCTTGTCGTGACCCGTAAGCGTTTCTCACGGCTTGCTACAGAAGATTTACTAGAAGTTGATTTTGGCCACTATACTGTCACGAGCCGCGAGAAAAAACTAGTGAGTCACGACAAAAGTACACCTGGCAGCCCAAATTTTCCTGAATCTTGTCGTGACCCATGAGGATTCCTCGCGACTTGAGATGGAGATTTACTAAAGTTGTAAACTTTCCCTGTTTGTTGCAACCCGTGAGGAATATATCAAGGGTCATCACAGCTCGTTACCTCTATACTTAGAAAAATTTATTCAGATTCCCACATTCTCTCTTTCTTCAACCTACTCATGGCCTTCACTTCTTAGTTCATCCACTGCAATGCACTTATTTTGCTACAAAATCATGGGGAAAACACAATCGTGAAAGGAACAAAATAAAATAATGTAAAACAACGAAAAGAACCAAATTGAAACAACATCAAAGGAAAGTCACAAATGATTATCAAGATGATCAAAACCAAGTTTATTTAATGTCGTCTGCATGACTTAATCTCTTCATTGGCTTCACTCACTCACTGGATTGAGAAGATCATCATCTTCCAATTTCTCATGCACAAAACTATCATAGTAAGGTTTTGGATGTGGATTTTTCCATTATCTGTACCCCACCATGTGGGAATACCTTTACTACGTTAAAAGGACCCATCCACCTCGACTGTAGCTTACTGGGAAATAGGTGAAGTCAAGATTGAAATAGGAGGGCCATTTGACCCTCGTGAAAATTCTTCCTATTGATTATTTTGTCATGACATGCCTTTGTCTTCTCTTTGTAGATCTCGGTGCACTCATATGACTCTCTTCTTATCTCCTTCAATTCTTGAAACTACAACTTCTTATGCGACCCTGCCTCATCTACATCAATGTTGAAGCTCTTGACCGCTCAATATGCCTTATACTCTATCTCCACCGGTAAATGACATGGATTTCCAAAGACTAACCGATATGGTGACACACCGATCGGTGTCTTGTAAGCCGTCCTATATGCCCACATTTTGGTTAGGATTAACCATTTTCTCAAGGATTGACTTGATTTCCCTATTGGAAACTTTGGCTTGGCCATTGTTTTGCGGGTGATAGGTGGTGAAGGTCTTGTGAGTGACGCCTTACTTCTTCAAAACTGCCTCTATTTTCCAATTACAAAAATGGGTGCCACGATCACTAATCAAGGCTAGATGAGTCCAAAACCTAGCGAAGACATTATCTTTTAACAAATCTGCAACCACTTTAGAATCATCACTCCTGGTGGGATTTGCTTCAACTCACTTTGACATATAAATAACAGCACAAAAAATGTAAGTAAATCTACAAGAGTTAGGGAAAGGTCACATAAAATCAATGTAGCATACATCAAATATTTCACAATATAACATATCTTTTTTAGGCATCTCATTCCTAGAAGAAATATTCCTTGCTCTTTGACACATATCACAAGATTTACAAAATATGTAAGCATGCTTATTCAATGTAGGCCAATAAAAACCACATTCTAGGACTTTCCTATCGGTTCTCGTATCTCCAAAATAACCTCTGCATCCATAAGAATGACAAAATGTAAGAATTTAATGCACTTCATTATCGGGGATGAATATCCTAATAACTGTATGTACACAATGTTTTCATAGAAAGGGATCATCCCACACATAATACTTTGAATTACTTCTTAGGTTATCCCTTTGAGCTTTAGAAAAATGAGGAGAAAATTTACCGGAGACTAGGAAATTGACTATATTGGCATACCACGGTTGGAGGTCTCTGATTGTGAACAATTGTTCACCGGGGAAATCCTCTCGTATTTTCTCAGTTATTGGCACATTTACCTCAACTTTTTGGCACGGAACCAATCGGCTTAAATGACCGGTCGGGAGCTTCTCCAAACCCTTCTTGTCTCGTACCTCCAAGTCAAAATTGCTCAAAACCAAGATTCCCCTAATTAATCTTGGCTTGGTTTCTTTCTTCTTCATCAAATGATGAAGTGTTGCATGGTCAGTGTACTCAATAACTTTGGTACCAAGAAAATAAGATCAAAAACTTTCTAATGAAAATACCAACGCTAGTAGAGTAGTTCCTTTGAGTCTCTTTGAGAGTCATGGATACGGAATAGATGGTGTGAGGCACTGTTCCCACCCTTTGACCAAGCACCGCTCTGACGGTATAATCACTAGCATCGTACATTATCTCAAGGCAGGGACCAATCTGGGGTTGTATAATAGGGGCTGAAACTAACCTTTCTTTCAATGTATCTGATCTGCACTCCACAAGGTCACTAATAAAATGACTTTTTCATGGGAGAATTACTAATTTGCGGAGCGCCTCACAAAGATATATATTTATAAGTTGCTCACATAATCAGTACAAACTACCAAAAGGGTAGCTAGTGGCAAGTCCGATGTTGTCCACACAGATACTAGGATTTCAAAAGTTAACTACGCAAGACTCGCAATCGGGTCGTCAATCCGATTATGTGTCAGGAATATTCAATGTTGCAAACATGGTTTTGGGGGGTTTTTTGTTCTACAAACTACTAGACATGCAAAGCAAGAGATCAAACTATAGCAAGCTAAGACTTGGGAGCATTTGTGTTACATTATGGGTAGAATACTTTGATCCTAGATTCTATCTAATGCAACATATATAAACCTATCCCAATGTTTATATCATAAAGTGTGGTTGACAGCCAACACTTCTGTCACACAAAGGTTCACGTCTTATTCTATCGACACCACATCCGTAATTAGAAAACTGTGTCAAGCAGTCCAACCGTTATACGCTCTTTTTCCCATAAAGAATTACATCCCGGGCCTCCACTATGAATGCTTCTCCTTAGGCCTATACAAGCATACACCCACATGGCCAATGACTCTCACTCCCCTTAGTACCCTAGCGGACACTTCCAAGAGGATGAACAATACCAGCACTATTCATGAAAATATACTAAGGTGCATGCCAACAGAGGATATCAATCATGCATTTACCAATAATGTGAAGAACAAGTTAAGCATGATATTCATAAATATAAAAGTATAGCGAGACCTAGAATCTCACAAAATATCTACCAAATCATGAATACAAATTAGATCCCCAAGAAAATAAACTACTCCCTAAAGAATTTAGCCCAATATATATATTGGATTTAATGCCCTTGGGTAAAACCAGAAGATTAAAATAAGAGAGAAGGGTTATACTCTTTCTCTCCTTACCTACTCTTACAAACTAGGAGAATAGAAATTGTTTCTCTTTCTAACTAACTGAAACTATTGAACCCTAGTAGACATAGGGTTCTGTATATAGTTAATAGGAAATGGGCCTTAAAGAGGCCCAGAAAGTAGGCGGCACGGGCCGTGCAATAATGCACAGACTTCTGGCTGGAAACGGTCTCTAGGTCTTCTGAGTGGCACAGTTGTGCACATCTCTGTCGGTCGCTGGCTGGGAGTGTGTTTTAACATTCTGAACAAAGTGGCCCATGAAGATATGTGCGGGTTGTGGGAGGGAGCTGAGATGTGGGATAATTTGATGGTGCCACCATGCAAAACATCAGGAGACATGGGCTTATCTTCGGATTTCTAGTCTTCAAGGTGCATGGGTCATGCATAGGACACATTATATGCTCTACTTAGCCCCATAATCTAACAGAACAATAGTGCACAGACTTTCGGCTGGAAGCGGTCTCTAGGTCTTCTGAGTGGCACGACTGTGCACATCCCTGTCGGTCGCTGGCTGGAAGTGTATTTTAACATTCTGAACAGTGTGGCCCATGCAGATATGTGCGGGTTGTGGGAGGGAGCTGAGACGTGGGCTAATTTGATGGTGCCACCATGCAAAACATCAGGAGACATGGGCTTATCTTCGGATTTCTAGTCTTCAAGGTGTACGGGTCATGCATAGGACACATTATATGCTCTACTTAGCCGCATAATCTAACATAACAACACGGGCTATGCAATTCTTTGCGGCCCATGCCCTTACTTAAGTGCACCACCATTTTGGCTGGCATGGGCCGTGCTATAGAAAATGGCAGTACTGGTCTTCAACTTTGTCTGGTCTCCAACTCCTTTCTCCTTAAAAAATTTCTATCTACTGCCATGATTGAGCACGTGGCATTCAGTCTACTACCATCCTTGTGAATGGGCGTCAAATATCTACAACCATTCTTGCGAATGATCTTCTACTCCAAAGTTCTTACTATATATCTATAATGAAGCTCACAAAATAAGATATAGATACTCGTAAGGACATAGCGTCCATTAGTCTAAATAAATATACAAAAGGAAGGATTTAGACAAGAAAACCAACGAAGGCCATCTGAACCCCTTGTTATGTAAACCCAACTAAACCTAGCAATCAACCATACAAAATATACTAATAAGTGTGCTGAATGTATTGGTTACACATGCTTGTAGGTGCAGATCAGTATCGAATGCCCCTTTACAACCGTCGTCAACCATAAATTCCATCTCTTTTTGCAACAACTTGCATAAAGGAGATGCAATCTTTGAGAAATCCTTGATGAATCGGCAGTAGAATTTTGCATGACCAAGAAAAGAACGTACTTCACGCACATTAGTAGGATAAGGAAAAGTTTGAATTGTGTCTACCTTTACCTTCTTCACCTCAATAAATTTAGAGGAAATAACATGGCCTAAGACAATACCTTGTTCTACCATGAAATGACATTTCTTAGAATTTGACACAAGATTAGTATCAATGCAATACTTAAGAACTTGTTCTAAATTTGCTAAGCAATTATCAAAGGAATTACCATGAATTGTGAAATCATCCATGAACACCTCAACAAAACAAAAATTAAATTCCAAGAAAATGCTTACCATACACATTTGGAAAGTGGCAGGGATGTTACATAGCTCAAAAGGTATATTCCGATAAGCAAACGTACAAAAGGGCCACGTGAAGGTAGTCTTCTCTTAGTTCTCCGGGGCAATGACCATTTGAAATTAACCGAGTATCAATCCAAGAAGCAATTTAATGAATAACTTGCTATCCTCTTGAGCAGTTGATCAATGAACGACAATGGGAAATGATCCTATCGGGTTACCGCATTTAGCCTTCGGTAATAGATGCAAATGCGTCAACTACTATCACCCTACTTTTCTTCAGCACCACCTTTGTCGGGCTCACCCATTTGACATCCAAAATTAGATAAATCATTCCTATTTGAAGCAATTTTAGGATCTCAGCCTTCACCACCTCCATTATAGGCGGGTTTAACTGGCGTTGGGGTTGTCGCACTGGCTTTGCCAACAAAATTCAGTACATGCAGGTGGACGAATTTATACCCTTGATGTCAGTAATAGTCCATCTAATTGCTTCCTTGTGTTCCCACAACACCACCATTAACTTATCCTCTTGATCTTGGGTGAGTATACTTGAAATAATGACCGGTAATGTCTCATCTTCCTCAAGAAATGCATACTTGAGGTCACTTGTCAAAGGTTTTAGCTCAACAACCGGGGCTTTCACAAGTGATGGGAGAAATTTCTGTTTCTTAGGCTCGTCTAAATCTAGAGGAGGAGTGTTCAAAATCACCTCTTCAAGAATAATCAAATCCTCCATGCTTTCCTTCAAGTTAGTGCTCATAGAAAATACAAAGAATGTCTCTTCAACATTTATTTCAGAAGCAACTAACAAGGAATCATCACCACTTAATTCAAAAACATCTTGCATAAAATTCTCCACAATATCTATAGCATGGAAAGCGTGTTTCTCATAAGATATTTCATATAATCATTTATACTAAATTCAACCTTAATCCTATAAAATCACATGGTGAGGGTACCATTATGCACATCAATTATCGTCCTTGAAGATTTCAAAATTTGTCTCCCCAACAGAATTGGGGCGGCATGTTATCATACTCCATGTCAAGGATATAAAAATCCATTGGGAATATTAAGGAATCCACCTTAACCAACACATCCTCGATAATGCCCTTAGGGTATGCACTAGAACGATAAGCTAATTGGATTACTACCTCAATTTTGTGCAAAGTAACTGGATTGAGGCTTTCATACTAAGAGTAAGGAATCACATTTATTGATGCACCTAAATCAAGCTTGGATTTTTCAAAATGTGTATTTCCTATCATGCAAGGGATTGTGAACATGTCGTATTGGCTACACTAAGGATGTAATTCTTTTTGGTACAAAGTGGAGACATGTTCATTTTTTTCCAATTCTTAACCTTATTCTTTACTCTTTGTTTTCTATTCACAGCACACAATTCTTTAAGAAATTTAGCAAATCTACGAATTTGTTCAATAGCATTCAAAATAGGGATATTTACCTCACATCTATGTTGTCCTCCTTTCTTCATTTATCTTTCAAAGCTTCTGAAAAAGGTGGTTCTAGCACATAGGAAGGGGCTTCCACAATCTTTTCTTTCTTGCAAGGAGGGGATGACAGCTCGGGATTGGAATCCAATTTTACGATGATGACTTCTTCCTCAATATCCTTCCTCTTACTCACTATCTTCTTCGATAATTTCTTGGCCTCTTCCTCTACTTATTTCTCAAAAACTTCAACCCTTTTAGCCTCATTTTCAACTATCTTACCATCCTAGGAAGTACCAACTTCCTTACCACTTTTTAAAGTGATTTCGCTTTCTTTTAGCAGGGGTTCAATTCCGTTTGGGAAGGAAGTTTTCCTGAATCTATTGATTCCATCCGATGATCCATTTGAATCATTTGAGTCTCCAGGCTCTTGATGCTTGACTCTTCATTTTCTTGAAAAATTTCATACTTTTCCGCACTAGGGTTCAATCTCCTCAAAGTTTGCATCACTTGATCTTTCGACATCCCCAAACTTTCACCTTGAACATGGGGCTTGTCTTGAATCCTTTGGATTGTGAAGGCCGACATTATTATTGAGGAGGGCGATATGAATGATAATTCCCCTCCTCCGTGAGAATTTCCCATACCGAAGATTGGGATGGTCTCTCTAATTGGCAATGTAAGCTCTATTTTGGTAGCCTTGACCATCTTGATAGCCTTGGTTTCCTTGATAACCTTTATATTCTTGATGTCACATGGTTTTAACTTCTTCACAAAGTCATCTTAAAAATAAGGAAAAGTGTCTGTAAGATACGCCGATGAAATTTTTTCACATGACTTCACATGCGGCACATTTTCGGACTTAGGTAAAAGACTTCACCATAGAAGTGAGAGCAAAAATTTGATCCTAAAGCATTCCATTGTTAGAGGTAGCACTTGTGTTGTTCGGGTTTTGCCTCCTAAGATTAGACCTTGAATTAATAGTCTTTGACTCCTCGGCTAACTCTTCATATAGCTCCATATCTTCCCCCAGACACTTGTTTCCAATGGATCCACCACAAGCTTCCCTCACTAGCCTTTGCTCCTCATCGAGTAGACCATTGTAGAAGTATTACACCAAGTCTCCTTCCGAGTAGCCATGGTACGGGCAACTCGAAAGGAGCTTCTTGAACCTCTCCTAATAGTCGTAAAACCACGCTCCGTGTCATTGGAGGATGTTGCTAATTTCCTTATTCAAAGTAGCGGACTTGGATGTCGATAAGTACTTGGAAAGAAACTTCCTCATCAACTTAATCCATGAGTTTATATTCCCAGAAGGAAGATAATGAAACCAATCCCGAGCGGCATCTCCGAAAGAAAATAGGATGGCCTTCAACTTGTAGAGCTCCTCATGTACTCCCTCGGGAATCATATCACAAAAAACTATATGGAATTCAAAGAGATGTTTATTGGGATCCTCCATTTCCTACCAAGGAATGAAGGTGGCAAGAGTATCAACCCGGATTTAAGCTCAAAATTCCCATTAGGCCCAACCATCGAATAAGTGATGCTCATCGGTTGTTGCTCTAGGTTGGGTGTCATCGTCTCCATCAAAGTAAAATTCCTTCCTTGAAGGTGAGGGGGTGGATGCCCTCCTTTGGGATTCTCATCTTTATGCTCCATAGAAGTAGAAGGTTCCTCAAAGTGGTCATTCGGAGGGGTGTTATTCACACTCTCTAAGAAAAACCTTCTAGCCAATTTTAGGTTCAATTATAACTCGGGGTCATAGTGTATGGGTTCTAGTGAAGAGGATTGTATATGAACAAAATACCAAGAACTCAAATAATACGTCTTCAAGCTAACCAAAAATTAACTAGAAACCAAATAAAAACCAACTAGCACATATTCACACAAATACACCTAGACAATTAAAAATGTATGCCTCTCCCTGAAAGCGGCGCTAAAATTTAGGATTTCATCACCATAGCTCTAAAATATACAATTTATAGCCCTAAATTAAACCTAAGTACAACTAAGTATATAGTGGCAAATCAGGTTCATCTACGAAGAAGAGAGATTTTCCTAAGGGTAATGCATATAAGGGTGGATAATTGCATGTTCATACATACATACATACATACATACATATATATATATATATAAGTAGATAGTGGAAAATTAGGATCGTCCATGAAGAAGAGTGATTTTCTTAAAGGTTCACGCATATTAGGATGGATAATAGCATATTCACACACACACACACATACATACACACACATATACATACATACATACATATATAATCTGAACCAAAAAGTATGTGTAAATTAATTAATTTAGCACATTTGTTAGTATATTTTGTCAGTTGATTGCTAGGTTTAGTTGGGTTTATATCACAAGGGGTTTAGATAGTCTTTATTGATTTTCTTATCTAAATCCATAGTTTTGTTAATTTATTTAGATCTAATGGATTCTACGTCCTTACGAGCATCTAGATCCAATTTTGTGAGTTTCATTGTAGATCACTTGTAAGCACTTCGGAGTAGAATGTCATCTGCAAGGATGGAAGTAGATAATAGAAGGCTATTTGCAAGGATGGTAGTAGACCGAAGGCCGCGCTCTTAATTTTGGTAGAAGATGGAAATGCGACAAGGAAGACAGAAACAACCCTATTTTATTACACGATCAGTGCCAGCCAAAATTTAGTAGTGCTTAAGTGATTGCACTATCTGTAATGTATTGCACGACCCCTATAGTTCAATAAGCTCATGCGGCTTAGTATAAAACACGAGTAATGCCATATTGAACGACATGTGCCCCTTGAAATTGATGATCTGAAGCCCAACCCACATCCCTGATGAAATGCACGGCCACACCATCAGCTTTCCAAGAAATTAACTCCCACCCGGCGGCTCGTGAAGTATTATAAGGGTTGTGCAGTTCAGATGCTCAGAAGACCCTTCCAACCAATGGGCCACGAAGTATTGCATGGGATGTACAGTTCAGATGCCTAGATGATGTTCCCTATCAATGGCTCGCGAAGACACGTATGGCCGAGCTACTCATTTGCAAGGAAATACGTAGCCAGCCGACAGCCTATGCCCTATTGCGCTGGCTATGCCAAATGGGTTGTGTGTTATTGTACGGCCCGTGCTGGTGACTAGCTACGGTTTTATTTCCTTTTTAGGCCTTTTCAAGGCCTATTTCCTATCTACTATATAAAATGACCTATGTCTACTAGGATTTAAGTTTGGATAGTTTTATTTTCACTCTCCTATTTTTTTCTAAGAGTAGGTAGAGAGAGAAATGGATTAATCCTTCTCTCTCTGTTTAATATTTCTAGTTTTGCCTAAGGGCATTGAATCCAATGGAAATATTGGGTTCAATTCTTAGGGATTAGTTCCTTAGCTTTGGAATTTAAATTTGTATTCCTGATTTGGTAGATATTTTGTGAGATTCTAAATCATCCTATCCTTTTACACATATCATGCTTGATGTGTTCTTTACATTCTTGTTAAATGCATGATTAATATCCTATGTTGGCATACACCTTAGTCTGTTTTTCTTGTATAGTGCTAGTATTTTTGTCCCCTTGGGAGTGTCACTAGGGCAATAGGGGGAGTGATATCCACGACCGTGTGGGTGTATGAATTTGGATGATGAGCACCACTCCAATGAAATTGAAAATGGTAGCCCAATAGGTAAGGGCATGACACTTAGTAGAAACTATGGTTGTCGTAATTCGACTATTGTTGTTGCAACCCTAGAGTCATCATAAGATGCTAATCTCTTTCCCTTTATGGGCCTATGGAGAAGCATTCATAGTGGAGGTCCAGGATGTAATTCTTCATGGGAAAGAGGACCGCATAACGGCCGAGCCATTTGACGTACTTTCTTAATTACGGAGGTGGTGTCGATAGCATAAGACTTTAGCACCTTTGTGTCCCAGATAAATGTAAGTGTTGACTATCAACCACACTATGTGACATAACATTAGGATAGGTTTATATGTCTTGTATTTGATAAAATCTAGGGTCAAAGTACTCTACCGATTATGTAACACAAATGTCCCCAAGTGTTAGTTTAATCTAGTTTACTCTCTTGTTCTAGCATATTCAGTAGTTGATACATAAAACCCCCTAAAACCCTATTTGCAAAAATGAATATTCTCGACACGCAATCGGATTAATGACTCGATTGTGAGTTTTGCATAGTTAACCTTTTAAATTCCTAGCATCTCTGTGGACGACCCTGGACATGCTATTATATACCCCTTTGGTAGTTTAGTTGTGAGTACAGGAGCAACATATAAATCTCTTATCTTTGTGAAGCGCTTCGCGGGTTAAATTGATCTCCCAAAAGGTGTGGTTTATTAGTTACCCCACGGAATGCGGATTAGTTTTGACGTTGCTGTTGGGAATGCTAGTTTAAATATTTATTTGTTAACTTGAATTACTATTTGGTAGAGTAGTTAGTGTTGTTTTTATTTTGTAGCTTTGGTTGGTTATTTTGTTGAGCTTTTTCTACAGTATTTCAGTTACATCTAATATGTTTGCTAGTGTTTTTTCTTGGGACTGGTATTGTATAGTTTTTGGTTTAGGGTACATACTCGCATCACGATCCTAGGAACTTTACACTAACTACCAAAAAATGCATGTGGTCGGAGACAAAGAAGAATGAGGGCTAGAGTAGAGGTTCAACAAGAGCCAACTATTTTTTGTAGAAGAGCTTGTTGAGATGGCAGAATACAATCGAACGCTTAGGGAGTTGATGACTCCAAATTTGTAGAATCAACCCCTATTCATAGCCTTTGCCAGTTAATGTAACTTGTGAGCTGAAGAGCGGCATGATCCAATGCCTACATACTTTCCATGGGGATGGCCGGAGAGGACCCGGACAAGCACCTCTTGGAGTTTCAATTGGTTTGCACCAATATGAAACCTCTGGGAGTGTTGGAAGAGGACTACAATTTAAGACCATTTCCTTTATTGTTATGGGAGGCAGCCAAGGATTGGCTATATTACCTCCCACCTGGTTGCATCACCTCTGGGATGGACATGAAGTGGAAGTTTCTAAAGAAATACTTCCCGACTTCAAAGTCTAAGGATCTGAAGAAGTAACTTTCCAATATTTTGCAACTGGCGAATGAGTTCTTGTATGAGTACTGGGAGAGGTTCAAGTGGCTATTGGCTAGTTGCCCTCATCATCCATTTAAAGAGGGAAATTTTTTGTACTAATTTTTTGAAGGCTTATGTAATGAAGACATGCACATGGTGAATACGGTGTGTAATGGCTCTATAGAGAACAAAAGCCCCAAAGATACAGTGGCACTATTCAAGGAGATGGCCAACGCTTCAAGAAAATTTGGTACCTAATCCCGTGTGAAGACCTTAAAGGGGCCTTATCATTTCCCAAGCTTGAGGAACAAGTCCAAACAATTGCTTCCATGATGAAAGAGTTCATGAAAGAGTGAGCTCAACAAGTGATGGTGTGTGGCATTTATAATCTTGATCGCCCAGCTGATACACGTCCGCAAGTGATTGACATCTTTGAAGAGGTGATGGCCTTAAATTTCAATGGTAGAAATAGGCAATTTCATAGGGTGCAACAACAAGGGTTCTGAGGGAACCAAAGAGGATATAAAAAAGACCCCTATGTAAATTCCATTAATATCTGATATCGTGATCACCCAAACTTCAGGTGGAGTGAGGAAAACCAAGGGTACAACCGAGGTGGACCACCTCAACCCTAGTCGAGGGAAGAAGGACCTTCCAACACTAATGCACCATTGTACAAGTCGGACCGGGAGGAGATTCTTGATGAAATAACCCAATTGGAAAATAGGAGTGATGTGTTTGGGAGCGAACAAGAAGAGAGATCGAGGAACTCTACACTAGAGCCTTTTCAAGTATTAAGAACCTCGAAGTGCAAGTTGGTCAACTTTCCACTTTGGTGAGGCGGCTTGAGGCTAGGGAATCCCGAAAGCTACCGTCTTAACCCAAGGTTAATCCACACAATATGAGTGCCTTGAAGTTGAGAAGCGAGAATGTGAGGTTGAGAAGGAGGTCGTGCAAGAGGACGACAAATTTTTGGAGAGCAAAATAACTATCCTTGAAGAAGAAGAGATTGTAGTTGAGGAGGATTTCTCAATGAAGTTCCCCACCACTAAGGCAATGGTGAACTATTTGTCGTCGTTTACTAGTGATCTACGAGGAAGGCCAAAGATGGCAACCATCGATGCTCAAATTCGCCAAGTTTTGGAAAAGGTTGAACATACCTAAAAAGTGTGATGCCCTGGAATATTTTCGATCCTCGTTTCTCTAGGTGGTAAATTGGTGAATAATGCTATGATTGACTTAGGTGTCTTTATCAATGCTATCCCATGTAGCTAATATGAAAACCTTGACATAGGTCAGTTTAGGGACACTTGGGTTATCATTCAACTAGTAAATCATTCCCAAGCTAGCCCTAAGGGTATAGTTAAGGATGTTATGGTAGGTAATCTAGTGTTCCCAGCGGACTTCTATGTCCGTGAAGTAGTGAACGATGGTGGTGCACCCCAAATTTTATTGGGGAGACCGTTCTTAAAAACATCAAGGACCAAAATAGATGTCCATTTTGGAACACTAACCCTATAGGATGATGTTGATAAGGTTGGGTTTGAGATTTTCAAGTCTAAGCATGGTTCACCTATTTCCTCTCTATTGTGCAATGGCATATCCTTATTGATGGACTTGTTCAATGTGATGACTATTTCATGATTGATGATGATAAATGCATTGATGAGTTCCTTAATGAGAAAAATCATGTCTTGAGCTTTAATTGTGATAAGAATGTTGATGACATTTATGTCATGCGTGAGTTTAGTGATGATCTCTTTATTATGGATTCTATTGTCACTAACATGCAGCGGTTGGTGGAGAGTGGCGAAGAGTTAAAACTTCCTTGACCACCTCCTAAACCCAAGGAATTGGCTAAGGGATAAACTTTGTGTTTTTGGATGCAGGGAATTTTGCGATGAAATTTGAAGGAACTGAGCTTGGCACTGGTTGTGTCAAGCCTCGTGCCAGAATTCAAAGAATAAAGCTTTCATAAAGCACAAGTTATGCCAAAAATAACAGCATGAGCCATTCATACAGCACGGAGGGAGTGAAGAACAAGGTGAATAATGAGGCCATTATAGAAAGCCTCATGAATTCTAATTGGTGAATCTAGCCAGCATGGGTGGAAATCATACGGCATGGGGTGCACAGGTACAGGATCTCATTATACAGCTAGAGGACCAGACTAGCCTCGACATTCACACTACAGGATCTCATTATACAGACGGAACAGGGTGCACAGGTAGTAGTGAGAAACCCGTGTGTTGAGCAGAAGGACGAGCAGGAGAACAAGCAGGGAGAGTAGGATGATGGAGCCTCGATGGAGGAGGATCTGATTCTACAGTAGTCATAACAACCTCACCCCATGGACCACAGGTTTATCCATCTACCACCGGTGTTTCCACAGGTTATGCCACCTCCCCCAGTCGAGCAACAATTTGCACCGCCACCTTTCCAGGGGCTGATTCATGCTCAGGATCTTCCTTACCATTCCGAGGGACACAGATCAAGGGGTTTGGAGGTCATCTTCGTACCTCTCAAAATACAATTTATAAGCCCTAAATGCTTACTAAATACAATTAAGTAAATAGTGTCAAATTGGGGTCGTCCGCAAAGAAGAGCAATTTTTCTAATGGTTTTCACATATAAAGGTGAATACTACACTAGATATAGATATATACATAAATATATAAGAGCGTGTAAAGATGAGGGGTTTTGGTTGGTTTTTCTAAGTTACGAATTTAAAGACAAATTAACTAGCAAGCAATGTAAATCTAGTAAATATGCAACAAGCTACTAAGAAAAGATTAAAGACAAATTACGGGGACGCAATTAATTTCCACTTCCAAACCTCTTATATATCCTTGAACATACAATCTATTCAATTCTCTTACTACTTATTGTGAAGATAAATCTTCTATCCTTCTTTGATAGTAGTTTACAAGAGTGAATTCGACATCTCTTACTAAACCTTACTAATGACTCCTTTAGTCGATTAATGCCTAAAAGTATCCCATTAATGGCATTAATTACGAAGAATCAACAAACTTGGTAACACTTATAAACACTACACCATGTTTAAGAATTGAACCAATTCATGCATTTACACAAGATTAGTCAAGAACGTTCAATTGAACCAATTTTTCTAAGGGTTTTCATAAACTTCTCCTATTTCTAAGGGTTTTCATAATCATAAGTCCCAAACTCAAAGATCAAATGAGAATTTTTATTCACACAATCCCAATTCCTAAATCTAACTAAACTTACTACCTATCAATTCATTAATACCCATAAAAATATTTCAAAGTCCCAAATTGATAATCCCAATATCCAATGGCATAAAATGAAGTCAAACCCATATGAGATGTTCAAGCCCGTACTTCACTTCATATCAATATATCAACCAAAACGAAGTACACAAAAAATCAAGAATTTCTAACCCTACTTCATTTTCCCGCTAAGTTTCTCAATCCCAAGAAGTCCTATGATGTTAGGCTACCCAATTTATCCATGTATTAACCACAGCCTTATGAATCCAAAGTCGGCAAATAAGTATATTTTTTAACAAAATTTTCTTTTTCTCTCTTTTTCTCATTTTTCCTAAGATCCCCTTCGGGTTTTCATCCCAGCCACACGTCATTTTTCTTAGACTCACATCTCACCCACATTTAGCCTCTCATTTTTACCTAGGCCGCCCTTTCAGGTTTTTGACCTATTCAGGCCCCCAATGTTGCCTAAATTTCTCTCTCGGGTTTTCAACTTAGCGGGTTTTCTTTTTATTTTATATTATTTTTTATTTTTATTTTTTTCTTTTTCCATGTTTTTCCAATCAAAACTAGCAAAAATCTTTCAAGATCAAGCATACATGCATGTAAGTCCTTTAAACCTCCCCACACTTAAAACATTACATTACCCTCAATGTAAATATATAAGGCAAGAACGATAAAACTCAAGGTAAGAGGTAAAGTGACTCCCATTTCTCCGCATAATTTCCGAAATCCCATGTATCTTTCTGAATTTGGTTCTAAAATTGGAGGGGGGTAGAGATGTCACAGAGGAACTCACCCCTCGAGCAACATGTTGTCTCCTTGGCAACATTTGATCTAGAACTAACACCACAGAGAACAACATCAAACTCACAAGTACATAGGGATTTAAAATGTTAGGTTTAGCATCGAAAGTTAATAACCATAGAATTCCCAAAGAACAACCACTCCATCATGCAATCTCCACTATGATATAATCCAATAAAAATATCTAACATATATCGACAAATATCCAAGCATCGTTATAGGATTTAGCAATCATAGTCAAATCATGTAGTCGACACACTACAATCAACAAGGGTACTATAAAAATGCAAGAATGTTAATATGTCTATATATGCAAGATGGTGGAGAAATGAGTTGAGGTGTGGTGGCTCTTAGGAGTAATTGGTAGAGTAGAAGAAATGATGATGCAGTATTCCGACTCAGTGTTACGACTCACCCGTGATGTGCGACGGGTTAATCATGAGTCACAAAAATTGTCGCGGTGTGCGACACTCTATTTGTGATTCACAAATTTCTAGGTCTGTAAGTTTTTTTAAGAAAACCTTCCTGATTTTGTCTCGACTAGCGAATGTGGATTCGCGACTAGCAAAAATGGGAACTGAAAGTTCAAAATTTTCTAACTTTCCTCTGATTATGTCGTGACGTGGGATAGATTCGTCGCGACATGGGAATCAGATGGTTGCAACTCGCGAACTAACATTCACAACTTGCGAATTCTGGAGCTGAAAGTTCAAAGTCTTCTCAAAAACTTTTAATTTAGCCGCGACTCACGATTCACTGGAACTAGGAGATTAAAATTTCCCCTGTTCATCGTGACTCGAGATAGACAGTGTTTCTCAGCACTCAGAAGAATTTTCATACCAACTTTCCAAGCTTTCTTCCCTTTGTCATGGCTATCATTCCTTCATCTTCTCCAATAAAATGAACTTCATCTTTATACAAAATCATGGAAAAACATACCGTTAAAAGAACAAGACAAAATAAGAAAAATAATGACAAAAACCAAAATAAAAGCCAACTTTATTTACATCGTAGGCACTACATAACTCTGTATATTTAAGGTCATCAGCACAACCCTAATGTTATCCATATGGTGAAGGCTTGAACCCCTTCACCATAAGTATCCAAAAGTATAGAGGTAGGGGTACGAAACTTTCAAGACGAAATTTTTATGGAGGTGGAGTTGGTTTTAAAGGAGTGGGGTGGTTAGGAGGCTTAGTATAGTCTTTTTGCTCCTCTCTTATCTCCTTCAAAACTTTCAAAAATGGTGGAGTCAGTTCACTAGGTAGGGGTAGGGTGATGATGGCAATGGATGCAGTAAAATCACCTCTTCCTCAACTTCTTTGTATTCAAAACCCGACTCCTCATCCCCTTCAAACTCGAACTCATTCGCCAAGGTGACCTCACTCACTGTATCTTCGAGTTCGACTTGGGATGGTGTATTTTTGAAATAATGAGCTTCCATTTGGACCACCACTTCCATCATGTTACTCACATTCCCCTCCAAATCCTTGAGTCTTGAGGAGGTTCAAGTTTCCGCCTCCTCATTTGTCTTGGCCAGCTTGGTCAAGTTTGCCATTGAATCCATAATCTCCACATTTGTCAAATTTAAACCTTCTTCTTGGGTTTGGTTTTGGGGTATGGTGTAAGGTGGTGGGGGATAACCATAATTCTTGTAGGGTTGGTTTTCTGGCTCATTCTCATACCATAAATCTGGATTACCACTTCACTCCGGATAGTAATAATCGTGGTACAGACACCATTCTTGTGTTTCTTGCCCTTCAAAACCATCAACTCTATCCTCATGATAGAACTCTTCATAATACCCTTTGTTTTGAAAACCAATGGTTCTTTCCTCCTTGTAGTGCCTATCCCTCAACATATAGCAAGGCTCGGTAGGATGGTCAGAATGACAAATCCTATAAAACCTTGATCGTTGAGCCCCTCTTCTCTCATTATGAGTTCTCTTAAGGTGAGATATTCCATAACTTTTTTTCTTCAAAAAGTTGGAATGATATTGCAAGGATTCTCGTTAAAAAAATCACCAAGAACTTAAGTAATATCTACTTTGAACAAAAATAGCCAAAAAGAAAAGGCAAATAAAAATAACTAGAACATACTCACACATAATATGCACAAACACTAAAAAAATAAACGTCACTTCCCCGGCAACGGCACCAAAATTTGGAAGGTCATCGACATACCTCTCAAAGATAAAATTTGTAAGCCCTAAATGGTTACTAAATACAATTAAGTATATAGTGGCAAATTGGGATCGTCCACAAAGAAGAGATATTTTTCTAAGAGTTTTCACATATAAAGGTGAATAAAACACTAGAAATGGAGATTTACATATATATATATATATAAGCCTGTAAAGAAGGGGGTTTTGGTTGGCTTTTCTAAGTTACAAATTTAAAGAAAAATTAACTAGCAAGCAATGTAAATCTAGTAAATATGCAACAAACTACTAAGAAGAGATTAAACACAAGTTACAAGACCTTAGGCGCAATTGATTTCCACTTCCAAGCCTCTTATCTCTCATTGAACATACAACTTATTCAATACTTATACTACTTGTTGTGAAGATAAATCTGCTAACCTTCTTTGATATTAGTTTACAAGAGTGAATTCGATATCTCTTGCTAAACCTCACTGATGACCCCTTTAGTCGTTCAACGCCTAAAATTATCCCATTAATGGCATTAAGTGCGAAGAATCAACAAGTTTAATAGCACTTATAAACACTACACTGTATCTAAGAATTGAACCAATTTATGCATTTACACAAGATAAGTCAAGAACGTTCTACGTTACTAGACTTCTCCTATTTTCTACACAAACAAACATGACAAAGAGTTCAACAATATCACATTCATCTAGCATTTATCAAGTCATCAACCATATTAGAAGCTCTAAATCATGCTCTTGGATTTCTTATCAAAAGAATGGAAAATTAACTACTTTCTCCCAACCCTAACAAATAATCATACAAGCAATTCATACACTCAAACTTCTAACACAATTAATGCTTTCAACAACTAACATTCAAGAACAATAAATTCACAATAGCAAAGCATTAAATAGCTCATATATAAATATCAAGGCATGGGCTTAGAAGTCTTAATCAATTGCTCCCACGACTAAGTTTAGCTACCAGAGTTCATCATAAACAACAATAGCAATTCAAACATAAATTCAAGATGAAACAAAGATGAAAATGGTGGAAAACTAGGATTTTATGGCTGCAGAATTGGGGAGAAGAAATTTTGTGAAGGATAGAGGATAATATGGTATTTATAATACAAAAGGTTAAAAAATGGATCTGGGCAGTGACCTGTCGCAATTCGCAACACAGGCTTCACGAGTCGGACAAATAGAGTAAGCTGATTTTTCAACGTTTTCTTCTTCTTGTCTAAGTGTAGCCATCTCTTCTTCACATCTTCAAGTCTTCATGGTCTTCATTGTCTTCACTGTCTTCATTGTCTTCAAAAGTAGTCTTCGTGGTCTTCAAATATTCAAATTATTACCTTGTCTCGCAAAATTTCCTTAGAAAAGTGATAAGAGTGCAGAAGTAGCCCTTAACTCCCCGAATAGAATTTCAAGATAAAATAGAGTATCTAAAGCACGAAAGTATACCAAAATGAGTACAAAAGATCCCAAAATTACATTATCATATAGACACATCAAACCTCCCCACATTTGAACCTTACTCGTTCTCGAGTAAGAAAAGATTTAAGAAAACAAAGAAGTTCACATGTTCTTCATCCTAATACTAATATCCCCCAATAAAAGCCTCACATACTCTCAATATCTTAAGTCCCAAAATCAAAGATCAAATGACAATTTTATCACACACACACCCCATTCCTAAATCTACCCAAATATACCACTTATCAATTCGCAAATTCTCATAGAAGCATTTCCAAATACCAAATTGACATTCCCAAAATCCAATGGTGTCAAGTGAAGTCAAAACCATGTCAAATGTTCAAATACAAGATTCACTTCATACCAATATATCAACCCAAAAAAGAAGTATACCAAGAATCAAGAATTTCATACCTTACTTTGTTTTCCTCGCTAAATTACCCAATCCCAAGAAGTACCATGATGTTAAACTACCCGATCATCCAAATGTCAATGCAATTATATGACTTCAACACCAGAAAATAAGTAGATATTAACCTATTTTTCTTTTTCTCTTTTTCTCTCATTTTTCCTAGGAGCCCTTTCAGGTTTTCATCCTAGCCACACATCATGTTTCTTTTGGCTCACAACTCACCCACATATTTAGCCACTCATTTTTTCCTAGGCAGCCCTTTCAAGTTTTTGGCCTATCCGGGCCCCCAATGTTGCCTAAAATTCCCTCTCAGGTTTTCAACTTAGCGGGTTTTCTTTTTCTTTTTATTTTTGTTCTTTTTTATTTTATTTTAATTTTTTCAAAATTTTCAATTTTTACAATTTTTCCGTGTTTTTCCAATCAAAAATAGGTAAAAAGCTTACCGCATGTCAAAGCTACTAAAGCATCCGAATGCAACAAAATAGATTGTCCAAAACTAACAAAAATATCCAGAATATCTAAATCCAAATCTTCCAAAAAGGAAACAGTGAATCCCCTCCCCACACTTAAACACTACATTTCCCTCAATGTATCCATAATAGGGCAAAATACAATACAAATCAAAGTAGGGGTATGCAAATTAAATATGCTCACAATCACTGCTGTGAGAACGAACCACCATCTTTGGATTAGCACTATCTGAACTGGGCCATCTAGTCCTCATTCCGGCATCTCTGTTCCCCACGCCTCTCCGCCCTAGGATTAGGGCCCAGGGTATCCATGTGCGTCTTAATCTTGGATGAGAGAAAGTCAATCTCCTCATCCATTTCTATGAGGCTCCACGAGATGAACATGGTGGAGTAAAATATCATGCCTTCCAGTCTGGAGTAGAAATCTAAGGGTGGCTGCCTGGTTATGGTCATAGTTCTCTTACATCAGATCAGGGTGTTGTGGCTGTAGGGAT
>JAULKM010109295.1:0-23445 GCA_032355605.1 Rubia tinctorum
TCTAAACCCCTTATGATGTAAACCTACCTAAATCTAGCAATCTTGTAACAAAAACATAACAAAAGAGATGTTAAATGCTTCGGAAAACACATGCATTTGTCGTCACATAAGAAAACTTGGGTTATATTGTTTATCCTAGGAGTCATCGATAAGAAGGCTACTTCATTTGACTTTCTAGTCCTAGGGGTAGTTTCGTTCATGGTGTTTTGCCCAGGACTTAATTGCACGGGGAAGAAATAGACCTGCACAATGTGCCATAGCCATTGGTGCACTCCCCCAGTTGCAGAGGCAAGGCTGATGGAAGATTTTATACGCGAACCTCTAAGTGACAGATAGGGGAGAGTTTTAACCATTGTCTGCACCACGTGACACAAACACTAGAATAGGGTTAAATTCTTGTATTTGATGAAATCGATGATAGAAATAACATCAACCATGTTACACAAATATTCCTCGAGTGTTTGTTTATATTGTTTATTCCATTGATTGTATACAAATAGTTGATAGTTTAAAATCTCCCCCCCCACATGGTTATTTTTACAACACTGTTTATTCCTAACACATGTTCGGATTGACGACCTAACCACATTTGTATTTAGCTGATTACCAGATTCCTGACTTCCTTGTGGAAGACCCCGGTACTTTCCACTATCTACCATTCTTGGTAGTGTAGTAGTAGGAATGGGAGCAACATACACATTCTTATCTTTGATCACGTCCTCCTCCCGGCTTAATACATCTCCCGTGGTTTTTAACGATACTCAGGAGGGGGCTGGTCATACACCTTGTCTAGAGATTACTTATTCTCAAGTAGAAAGGGGATCGTCCATGGTTGACTTATAAACATATTCAACCGGAAAGTTGGGTTATTCATAAGAGAAGAACCTTGGATAATGAGGAAACTATTAGTAATTTGAATTATTTTTTTAATTTTTCCTTTAATATTAAATTCCTTTAGTTTTTACATGCTTATGACATCGTAATGTATGGTACGAGGAAGGAAAACAAAGTAATGCATTAGGAAAAAAACCATCGGAAGAGCAGAGAGGGATATGGATTAGTAGCCTTCGAATTAGTGAACAAACATTTTAAAAGGGGTGTTCAAATTGCCATCGGGGGGGGGGGGATAGCGAGGACTAGGTGAGGTCATTGATCACACTAATCAATGTGGATGAGATTGATAGGTGTGATCTTTTCTTAAGGAGCAGAAAAAAAGTGGATACAATAAAGCTCTAGTAATTGAAGTTGCGGAACGGGCAGTAAGAAAGTAATTATTACTTTTGATTTTAATCAGGTTTTTTTACTTTAATTACTATTCATGGAACTATTACATGTCCTAGGTAAAGTTAAATCAAGATTAATTAAAGGATCGATTCATTCCATCGGGTAAGCATTACATCCTTTGTGAGGCTACAAGTAAACCTGGCCATCTGGGTCGTGCTAAAATAGTGGGATCATTTTTGTCCCCAAGAAAGGCGTTTGGTATAGTTTGATCCTAAAATGGAGCTAAACCATCAATAATCCATGTGTTTTTAAAAGGAAGCCCTCATAAGAGACAAGCAGATAGAGAAACAAGAACTATTGATTCAAAAGTTGATCGAGCACATCGGTATCCCGCTACCTAAAAATTTGGATGATTTGACACCCAGTTAGATGTCACCGTCTAGAGGATCCCGACACTCACCAGGAGAAGTTGAGATGAACCAACATCCTATTATTGATCAACCAACAAATGAAGATAATAACATTGTCAAAACCATCATGTCATCCAAAAACAAGGTTAGTTGAATAATTATATTTCAATGATAAGTATTTGGCTTAACATTTATTTTACATAGGTTTTTTCTCCCTCACAATCTAGACATCACATTTGTTTGAGATAGAAATTGATCAAGGTGAAAAGGGTAGACCACTACACGTTGTCGACGAAATTCTATTTGAGTCGATGCGATATCATCATTATGTTCCAATTCCTGATGGTATTTGTAGAGTTTCAATGGAGAACCCCAAGGTTCTCAAAGCCCTATTACTAATTTCGGATGACCACTACAATCAAGTGGGATCTGGTCGAGGAATGTTTCTTCTATGGCCTTGTCTCCTCATTTACATGGACCCAATAAAAGATCGTCATTTGAAGGAGACCCCAATTACAACATCTAAGCAATCGTTGAAGAGGAAAAGAAGACCAAACCCCATATAACCCGGACAAGGGTTATTAAGGACTCACCGCATTTTGTGAGGGTCTTGTTTTCATGGCCAAACATCAATGGAACTCAAGGTACTTATTCTCGGGAAATGAATGCATACTCGATCAGAAGCGAGAAATCATCGCATCTTGGATTAACTTTGAAGACCTATGGAGGTGTGACCAAGTGAACCAAATGATAATGTCCTATACTTATTGTAAGTAATATAGCATTTCACTTTGTTCAATGTTTTTATAATTTCTAACAATTTCTTAATTGTTGTTACTACTTTCATTTGGAAGGTACATGTATTATTTTGCTAACTAAAAGGAAAAGGGTTGGATAGGGTATTTATACCCAGTGTTTACTCAAGAAATCAGTTGTACTATTCAAGAGAGGATCAAATACATCCGCAAAAGTCTAGTACAAACGAATAAAAAATTATTCGTTTCACCCTATATTGAGAGGTGATGGATACACAATCATGTTATTTATGAAAATCGATTAATGCATTATTTTATTTATATTTTTATATATAGTGTAGAGACAATTGGAGATTAATATTTATTGTCCCTGGAAAGAAGCGCATTTAACGAATGAATCCTCTTCACTTCCAACCGTCCGAGTCATTTGTTGAAATTTTGGGTGACTCTATAAATGGTCCAAATAATAATGGTAATAAGGGTTTGAACCTAATAGAAATCAAGGTGTGATTCTCTTTTCATGTAGCGAAATACTAATTAGTCGTCACTTTTTATAATAATTTGTTACGAATGTGAATTTTATTTATAACTACAAGAAACAAAAAAAGACACGGGAATGCGGCTCTTACGTAATACTATAGGCAACAAGTGTGTCCAACACATACGTGAGGATTACTTAGAAATCGACAAAGTGATTATTGAGATAATTCTTTCCAGATTTTTGTTGTAACGTAACATGTAACAGTTTTACTAATATTGTTGCTATTTTTGTTTCACATTTTTTTAATAGGTTCTTAACCCGTGTCCGCAAGATCAACCATGCAATAAATTGCTTGGCTAGGTATCTTGTGTACGTCCGTTCCTTTTCAATTGATCCCAATGTGGGATTATGAGAAACTAGTATATGATGACATAGTTGTGTGGAATAGATTTTTGTGAATTCTATTCCTATCTATAGATTATTGCTTTCCTAGCGTAGTCTATAGATTTTTATATCTAGTGTCATCTTATTTTGTACAATCTGGCTTCTTAGAAGCCGGTTTATAATGAAATTGACTAAAATTTCCAAATTGTTTGAGGTTAATTCCAAGTGCGGAACTCAATTCAGACCATAGACCAAAATGACAAAAACTCGATTCTCAGTTACTCTATCAAAACCTGGAAACCGAATCAACTTCCTACCTCGGAACTGTTAATACCAAATATCTATTTCCTAGTGCAAAATACCCATGCATGTCTCAATTTTACATCAAATGGAGGAACATATTCTTAAAGCCAGATCGACGTTCTGGATCCATAACATGTACAGTGTTCAGAGCTAGTAACTGTATAGAGAGTTTGAGTTTCGGATCACCAATTCCGCGCTTGGAAGTGCTTAGAAAGTCTGAGACACAGATCAATAATTCTGAGTTCAAAACTGATTAAAGAAGGTTCCAGATAGACAAACAATGGCAGTTCATCACAACATTTAATGGTGGCTATTCAAAGGCAGTTCCCAGAACTGCCTTTGATCGAGGAGGATCAAAGGCACGACCAGATATGTCAGTCCCGAAGTGACTTCTCTAGTCAGAAGGAACCGCCTTTAATAGACCTGTTCTCCACTAGTGCGTAAAGATGCTTTGAACTGACCTTGAGCTGGACTATGCACAAACTGGCTTAATTTTTGGACTGCGTGACTAGCATCAAGTCTTGTGAAGTTCAAGTAAAGCATCTTTTCCACCAATGCTGTAACTTGAGGGATACTAAAGAGCACGTTCCATCTTTACTAAATCTAATACCAGGAGGTATAGGAGTGGGTTTTATCTAAGGATTTTTATCCCAGATTGTTGCAAGAGATCCTGAATATACCTTTTTTGGTCCAGTATATTCCCCCTTTAGTTATGTTGATTTCTACTCCAAGAAAGAATCCTGACTCTCCCAGATATTTCACAAAAAACTTTGAGTCATGATGCTTCTTAACACCCCTTGTAGTCTTTTTACAATCTCCAGTGATCAGTAAGTCATCAACATAGACAATGAGATAGATGGTGCATCCATACTGATTGAATATAAAAAGACTAGGATCATGAGGTGACTGTTTGAATCCATAAGCACATAATGCAGAAGTGAAGGTCTAATCCCATGTTTTCTAGCCTGATCAAGTCCACACAATGACTTCTTTAAAAAGAAAACTCTTTGATCATTCTTTAGTGTAACTAGGATAAGCTTTCATGTTTACAGTTTCATCCAACATACCATGGAGAAAAGGATCATTCACATCTAGCTGATTAATATGCCATCCCCTTGCAGCTGCTATAGAACAACATTATCAAAATCAAAATCTTAGCCATGGGAGTTCGTCACCGTACCTCTCAAAATTACAATTAATAAGCCCTAAATTATTCCTAAATAAACTAAGTAGATAGTGGCAAATTGGGGTCGTCCACGAAGAATGGGGATTTTCCTGATGGTTCATGCATATAAGAGTGGATATATTTATATATAATTAAATAGGGGGTTTTAGTTTGGATTTCCTAAATTATGAAGATAAAACAAGGTAACTATTAAATAATGGTAAGGGTAAAATACATTTATAACCCTAACTTTAGGTTCAAAATGCCAATATAATCCTGTAAAATGAGAAAGTGCTTAAATAACCCTAACTTTAGGTTGAATTGTGCAGTTATAATGTCTTAGCACTGTTCTGGCATTGACTCGTCAATTAAGGTTTTGATTGGACATGAAATGTCAAAAATACCCTTACCCCTAAATATTACCCGCCTTAAAAACAAAAAAACAAAAAACAAAAACTTGGGTCTTATTCCTACTCCCTCGTTACCTCCACTGCTTACTTGTCTTCTTCCCCACCAGTCCTCATCCACTAGTCCCACCACAGCCCACAACCAGTCACATGCTCTCACCTGCCCGCCACCACACCAGCCACCTGCTTGCGCCCACCTCCACCAGTCACACGCTCAAACCCGCCACCACTAGTTCTTCTTGGCGAATGAAAGTTTGGACTCTCGTCGGCAAATCAAGATAGCCCGACTACCACTCATCCCCAACCTCAACCCATGTTTGTTGATCTTCACTTGCAGTAAATACTCCTTGGAATATGCTCATGCACCTTTGGGCGATCACCTAAAACCCAAACAGCGACTGAAACACCTTTGAAATAACCACCTGCTCTTGCTCTCCATGCTACATCGGAGGAAATGCAATCAGGGTCGCCGACGGTATTGGTGGAGTTGTCGGAAAAAAAGGGCCGACGGCGGTGGAAGAAGTATGGCGGTGGTGGTGGTTAAGAATCCAGCGGAAGAAGCATGGGGATGAAGAATTCCGATGAGCCATGGATGAAGAAAGCTCATTTCTTTTACCTCTAAGTTAAAATGACCTTAATTTTTTCATTTCTTTTGTTTTTCTTTTTTAAGGATATAAAAGTCATTTGATAAAATTTCATTTAAAATTGCCATTGATAATTGAAGTCAATGGTGCCTAGGGTTAGGTTGACAGATACATCATAAAGTTAGGGTTATTTAGACGTTTTTTTGTAGGGTTATATTGGCACTTTCATCCTTAAGTTGGGGTCATTTTAGCACTCTACTCTAAAGGTAATTATACTAATGATATAACAAACTAAAAAAGGGATAAAAACACAAATGACAAAGCCTTGGGTGCAGTTGATTTCCACTTCCAAACCTCTTATAGATCATAGAATCAATCACTTATTCATTCACATTATTTTCCTATAGTGAATGCTATCACTTTATTTCGAAGATAAACATTCCTTTCATCTTAAGTGTAATTCACAAAAGGTGATCAACGGTTATTTTCAAAACTCATTAATGATTACTTTAGACAAACATCACCTAAAGATATTTAATAAATGGCATCATATACAAAGAACCATAGATTTCATAACTACAAGTATTCTACCAAATACTTAACCATTTAACCAAACAAAGCATTTATAAGGTTTAACCCAGAATAATCAACATTGAAGATTATACCTTTTAGTGCTACCTTAGGATAAATATGACAACAAACCTCATTAACATACTCATTTAGCAAGATTAACATCATTTACCAAATAATAAGTTCTAATTCCATGTTCTCGGATTTTCATGCCAAGGAGATAAGAAATTTTACACTTTCCTAACACCCTAGTATTACTCCTAGATGGTGGTTTTGGTGGTGGCATGTAGTGGTATTTTTGTGGTTTTGGGTAAGAGTTTGAGGACTTGGTTGAGGAAATAATTTTTTTTCATTAAAAGAAAAATACTAGCCTAACTTAAAAGCTCGAGTTAACTCCCAAGAAACTCCATATATTTAAGGTCGTCGACACAACCCTAATATTTTCCATGCGGTTAATGTTGGAACCCCTTCACCACGAGTATCCAAAAGTATAGAGGTGGGAATATAAATCTTCTAAGAGGAAGATTTTGTGTAGGTGCAGTTGGAGTTGGTCTTAAAGGAGATGGGTGGTTCTGAAGCTTGGCATAATCACTTGGCTTCCCCATTGTCTCCTTCAAGAATTCCAAAAATGGTGAAGTTGGTTTATTTGGTGTTGGTAGGGGTGATGATGGCAAGAATAATTAATGTAGCACAATCACTTCTTCCTCAACTTCTTTAACTTCAACAACCAACTCCCCATCCCCTTAGAACTGAAATTTAATTCTCAAGGTGACGTCACTCACCGTATCTTCGAGTTCAACTTGGGTCTGTGTATCTTCGGAATATCGAGCTTCCAATCGGACCACCGATTCCATAATATCGCTCATATGCCCCTCTAAAGCCTTGAGTCTTGAGGATAGTCAAGTTTCCTTTTCCAGATTGGTCTTGGCCAAGTTGTTCAAGATTGCTGTTGCATCCACAATCATTGCATTTGTCAAACTTAAACGTTCTCCTTGATCTTGGTTTTGGGGCATGGTATAAGGTGGTGAAGGCCATTCATATTGCTTGTATTGTGGGATTTCAGTGCATTCTCATACCACAAATCTGGATTATCACTCAACTCTGGATTGTAAGGATCGTACTACGGATACCATTCTTGAGCTCCTTAATCTTAAAAACCAACAACTCCATCCTCTTGATAGCACTCTTCATATTACCCTTGGTTTTGGAAGCCAATGGTTCTTTCCTCCTCGTAATGCTTCTCTCTAAACTGATAGAAAGACTCGGTAGGATAGTTGGAATGACAAATCCTACAAAAATTTACTTATTGAGCCTCTCTTCTCACATGAGTTCCCTCAAGGTGAGATATTTCATTTTTTTCCTTTTTTTCAAAAATTCAAAATCATAGTGCAAAAATTCTCGGAAAAAATTCACCAAGAATTCAAGCACTACCTACCCTGAACAAAAGCAAACAAAAAAGAAAAAGAAAAATGAATTTGGGTCATAGTGCAATGGTTCTTGGTTCTTGGAATAAGTACGCACCATAAACTAAGAACAAAGGTAATACGTCTCCAAACAAAAAAAACACTCAAATAAAAGTCAAATAAAAATAACTAGCAAATATTCGCACAAATATGCCTAAACCCTTAAAAATAAACATTTCTTCCTCGACAGCGGCTCCAAAATTTGGGAGGTCATCGTTGTACCTCAAAGTTACAATTTATAAGCCCTAAATGCATCGTAAATACAACTAAGTAGATAGTGGAAAATCGGGGTCGTCCACAAAGAAGAAGGATTTTCCTAAGGGTTAATGAATAAAATGATGGATATAAGCAATTAAAGAGAGGGGTTTTGGTTTGGATTTCCTAAGTTATGAAGATAAAACAAGGTAACTATCAGAGAAAGGTAATTATACTAATGATACAACAAACTAAGAAAAAGGAATAAAAACACAAATGACAAAGCCTTGGAAGCAATTGATTCCCACTTCAAAACCCCTTATAGATAATAAAATCAATCACTAATTCATTCATATTATTTTCCTATAGTGAATGCTATCACTTTCATTTTGAAGATAAACATTCCGTTCTTCTAAGGAGTAATTCACAAAGGCGATCAATGACTATTTGCGAACCTCATTAATGATCACTCTAGACAAACACCGCCTAAAGTTATTTCTTCAATGACATCATACACAAAGAACCATAGATTTGATAACAACTACAAGCATTTTAGCAAATGACTAGTCATTTAACCAAACAAAGCATTTATTAGGTTTAACCTAGAATAATAAACTTTCAAGATTCTACCTTTTAGTGCTACCTTAGGATAAATATGATAAAAAACTTCATTAACATAATCATCTAGAAAGATTAACATCATTTACCCAACAAGAAGTTCTAATTCCATGTTCTTGAATTTTATTTAAAGAGATAAGAAACTGTAAACTTTCCTAACACCCTAGAATTTAATCATACAAACACTTCTTAAACAACTCATAACATAAATGAAGTAAACATCAACATTAATGGCACAACAAATGCTAAGCAATAAATGTTCACGAAAGAGTTAATTAGAGAATCTCACTACATGAGTTTGGAAGCTTTAATCAATTGCTTCCAAGTGATAAATCTAGCCTAGATAATGAAAACCCATATAAAATATACAAGAATTCATCAAAAAATTCAAAAACTAAGAAAAGATGAAGATAGACTAGGGATTTGAGGCCCCAAGTCGGGCTTAGACAAATGGGGAAGAAGGGGACTATTTGTAGTCTAATTTGGTCAAGAAATGTAAAAAAATGTAGCAGAGGCACGCGGTCGTGCACTCCATCACACGGGCAGTGCGTTTTGCTTCCGAGGGCTGTTTTTTTCCCTTTTTTGGCGAGCGGGCGCACGCCTAAGTGCACGGCCCGTGCGCCCGTGCGGTTGCTCTTTTCTTCAACTTCTTTGCGTTGTTACGAGTGAACCGCTGATCCAATTTTAGAGTTCTTGTAGTCTATTTTATAGTGCTCAATAAGAGGAATCCAATGGTACCATGATTGGAGGCTATTTCTTCTCATATCATTATAAGAACTTGGTCCAAACTTTCAGGTCATAATTCATTTGCTTCTCTGTCTTCCTTCTTTGACCCTTCTATCTTCAAGCACGTTTTACTTGTGGCCTTAAATATTTGACCATCCTTGCGAATATCTTTCATTATACCACTCTGAAGTGCTTACAAGCAATCTACAAATTAATCTCACAAAAGGGTATCCAGATGCTCATAAGGACCAAAAATCTATTAGACTCAAAATAGGTTACAAAATGAAGGATTTAGATACGAAAACCAAAAATAGTTATCTAAATATCTTATGATGTAAACCTATTTAAATCTATCAATCTTCTAAAAAAATGATAACAAAAGAGGCGTTAAATGCTTCAGAAAATACATGCATTTGACGTCTCTTGAAGCCCCTGTTGATAACACCTCCAAGTTATCTTCTCCTTCCTTTTGGTTAAAACCTTTTGCCACTAACCTGGCCTTGTATAATTTAATAGTTCAATTTGGATTTTTCTTAAGCTTGAATACATTTTTGCACCCAATGGCCTTATTTTCCTTAGGTAATGTAGCCACCAACCAAGTTTGGTTTGCTTCAAGAGCACTCACTCCTTCACATAGCAAGAATCCATTCCTCTTTCTTACTTGCTTCTTCATATGTTGTAGGGTTTTTCATAGAAATTGAACTTGCAAGCCCTACAGGTTCATTGTCACATGATTAGTGACATTGCTAGTTATCCAAACTGTCATTTGTC
Source organism: Rubia tinctorum (assembly GCA_032355605.1). Taxonomy (NCBI): domain Eukaryota; kingdom Viridiplantae; phylum Streptophyta; class Magnoliopsida; order Gentianales; family Rubiaceae; genus Rubia; species Rubia tinctorum. The sequence goes on from JAULKM010109295.1 coordinate 10,057, forward strand.
GGACACTTTGGGGAAATCTTGGAATGTATTTCTCAGGATTAGGATATTATTCATTTGATTGAGCAGGAGAGCCACTCAATGTAGACTCATGTTGCTCAGGTGCAGCATGATTAGATGCATCCTCAAAGTGTTGTTCAGATGAAACTGATCTCTGAGCTTGACCAATTTGATAAGAAAGCCAACTAGAATAGGTACTGGCATACATTCACAACTAGAAATTACTTGATCAGACATTATTTGATTCTGAAGAGAAAAGATAGCCTCATGAAATACCCTCGAACTGATCATCCTGAGATCTTACAAATAAAACAACTTATACATTTTTTGTTCTGATGCATACCCTATGAAGACAGATCTCTTAGACCTTGCCTCAATTTTTTTATGGGGCAAATTATTCACTGCAAAAACTAAACAACTAAAAACTCTCATATCTTTTAAGTATGGTATGGATCTATATAACATCTCATAAGGTGTATCACTAGTAATATAAGTCTATTGATCAGATAGGTTGTAGCCAGAATAGACTCTCTCCAAAACTTCAAGGGCATTTGTGATTAAAAGATAAGTTTGCATCTTCAAGGGGTGGCTATACTAGTTGTCTTTGAGAGAGTGTACCGCAAGGTTATGTAAGATTTTAGCGTGCAACTATTTTGTAAAACAATTCATCTTCATATGGTGGACATGATTGAGTGTTGGGTGGCGTTTAAACTTGCAATGTCAAAAATTGATATCATGCAGGGGGTGAAAACTATAGGAACTGGGAGGATAAGTTTTTTATGTGAACTGTTGTGGTAATGATTCAATGTCGTTGTGGGGAGATGATGTGTTAGTGGACGGGAAATTATAATGGGGGAAAATTTAGGCCCTATGAGGAAGTTGATTGCTTATGCAGTGAAGGTAGAGATGCCAAAGGGCTTATGAGGTACACCAAAGGGCCAACTAGGTAAATAATTTGGTGTGTATCCATTTTTTGCAGTTGTGAGGTTTTGTATCCTACAAAGTTGCTACCCCATGATCTAGATACGAGTGTCTCTAGCGGTCAATGCGGGGACAATTATCTAAAGGTTGTTTCTTCGCGCATACATGACCGTTTGGATGGGTCTAGTTAAGTGAAAGTTTTTACCGCTAAGCGCAAAGCTAGTGGGGACAAAGAACAATGTGAGGGTCCTTCCAAGGTGACAAGGTCATAGGATATATATTTCCGCTATTGTGAATACTAGGGATGTTCACAATTTGCTAGTGTTATCTATTTTACCTAGGAGGTGTGTTATTTTCCTAACTATATGGTGTGTATTTATATTCCTCATTGTTCTAACATAATTGTAGTTAAATAGGTTGGAAATGCATCGATAGGTGTCGCTCAACATGTTGTTGAGTATGTGAACCAAGTGAAGGAGTTTGGAGAGAGGTTGGGGTCATTGGAGCCGTCACTGGGAGGAAGACGACAATTATTGGTGGTGTTGAAATTGAGTTGTCCAAGTTGCATCCCTTTTGCAAGAAGAATGATGCTTCCAAATCTGCACTGCGTGCTGAGCTTAAAGCCTTAAAGGAGGTAGTTCTGCTTCTTTAGGTTACCCTCAGTTTGTCCAGTAGGATGGAGCTAGTGTGGTTGTAGTGGGAAAATGAGGTGATTTTCCTGGTAGTTCTAGTGATGGGAGTAAGGTGACGAGTCCTAATATAGGCTAGATATGTTTTGTGTACCCTATGTAAACATTATTGTAATGAATATTAATTCCTCAATCATCATTTTTCATGTATTTTAACTTATAAGCGGATTTTATCATTATTAATTTTGTGTGTTTCATGGATTTTTATGTGTGGTGTTATATTCATGCTATATGAGGTGTGTCTTTGGTGTGTGGCCTCTTTTAAAAAGTAGATTGGCGTGGTTATATTTTTTTGGGCTATGGGAATGAATGTTCCAGTGATGTAGAGGCTCGTATACTAAGACATTATACTGAAGTTAGGGGTACTGTGGAAGGTTTAGTGGCTCGTGCTTGCTACATGGGGCTGCAAGTAGATGGCTTGGAGACTTATGCATACTCTGTTTGCTTAGTGAATATATGGTTGATTGTCGGACTACAGGCTCATTAGTGGTCGTGAGTTCTATCATTTGGGGTGTTTATGGCATTTGGAGGTTATCGGTGTTACTTGGAATGAGGTGTATCTACACATATGATGGAAGGTGGAAGAGATTTATTTTTGGAAAATTTATCATGGTGAATGTTACAGACGATATGTCCTGGGGGCTTTAGCTACTCCATAGGTGGTTAAGAATGTTCTATCAGCTTTTGAATCATTTCTTAGCTATGATTTTCGTCACTAATCCTTAATGGGTAAATGTTTCCTAATATTCACATATATTTCCTAGTTTTTCTTAAAGACTATGCATGTGTCTATTCATGAGACTTTGGTTGTTGTGTTGGTCTTACTATGCTAAGGGTGTTTATGCTTGGATTGTGTTCGAAATGTTACTGGTTATAATTTGGATGATTTAGTTGATATGCATTTTATGATTCAAGGCGTGTGAAGGTATGGGTATGTACGGTTTATAAGGGTGGGGGTTGTTTTCTTCTTGTGTCACGTAGTTGGTGATTTTCCATGTGTATGTGAAGCTGGAGTACCCTCGATGGTTCTATTTGGAGACTGTTGGTTTTGACACAGGGGACGAGGTGGATTTCTGCTTGTTTGACGTAGCTGGTGATTTACCAAGCGTATGCAAGGTCGTAGTATGCTCACATGGTAGGCATTGGTTCAACAGAGGGTGGGGTGAGACTCTACTTATGTCACGTGGCTGGTAATTTCCAAAACGTATGCAAAGTTATAGTATCCTTGTTGACTCTATATGTTAGGTGTGGGTTTCTTTAAATTGGTGTCTGTAAGACAGAGAGTAGGATGAGTTTTTGCTTGTGTTATAAGGCGTGTAATTTTCCAAACGTATACAAAATTGCAGTATCCTCGTCACCTCTATCATTAAGGTTGGTGTATTCAATGCTGAGCGAATCCACAGGTGGTTATCCCACTCGTTTCGTGTCCAACAAGGTCGAGTGAGAAAGATGGGTATTTTGTGTTTGCAGAGTGATTAATTTTGCAAGGTGGTGGCTGTATAGGCTATATTTAGATATATGGGCTCAAGCTTCGGGCTTAGGTGATAGGTATTTCACAAGGGAAAGAATTTTTGTATTATCTATGCCGCACTGTTTAATATTTTTAGTTTTCTATGGCTAAAGCAGGGGGTGAAACAATGGTGAGGAAGTGCAAAGTTGCAACTCTTCAAATAGTACTTAATGTTGTATACTTTTCCTATGAAGGTATCCTACCCATATAAAGGTATCGCTATTGGGTATATTCTCAGTTGTAGTTTGTTTGTGATTGAACTGTACTTAGGCTTTAGTGTGACTGCTCTAGTGGCTGTGTGTTATGTGTTTTATGTTGTCATTGAAGTTGTTGTGAATGTGTGTTAGTTGTAAACCTGTTATGGAAAACATAGTTTTTGATGTTGGGGGTTATTGAGTTTTGTGCCTAAGATCTTACCAATTTGGTGATAATCCTTCTTGTATGGATTGTTTGGAGGAGTTATCTCCATTACCGGTGACACTAATTATAATCTGGCTGCCTGGCCCATCACAGATATGCCCTTCCAAGTATACATTAATGTTAGGCCGTCGGGTATGGGTAAATAGTTCGTGAGGAGGTCACCCATTTCTGGGAAAATGGGGTTTTGTTCCCCAACACATGAGGAGGAAAAATAAGAATCGATACCCCTCGAGGAGGGTGAAGAGGAAGAAGTATCCCTCGAGGAGGAAATAGGAAATCTATTGATGAGCCCCCAGCCTTGAGAGTACAAACATCTATCTCGAAGATCATATCTTTGATCCCTTTGAGACAAAAAAACCCCGATGTGGATTTTCAACCTTTAAGGGCAGAAGAATCTCCTGATAACCTTTCAGAAGGAAGATCGGTCATCTTCTTTAAATACCTTCGATCAGAACTTTGTTTCCCATTCCCTCTATTATTCTCTAAGCTTCTCAAAGAATTCCATGTCATCCCAACCTAAGTTCTTCCAAACGCTCTAGTAGTCATTATGATGTTTATGATGAGATGCAACAAATTTGGGATCAAACCAAAGTATAAATTGCTTCATTCATTATATAGTATGTCTTGTAGTGGTAAGTCGGTGGAGAATATTATCACCTTCATTGGTAGAGAAAGGAAGAAGAAAGTTTTTATCGTTCCCCCTCACTAGGGTAAGTGGAGGAATCAGGGAAAGGGGTTCATCTTCGACTGCAAAAGATATAAGGTTCCTCAATGGATCTAGAATTTAGAAGTTGAGTCCTCGAAAGGGGGAAAATACTCTGACCCTAGCTATTGCGAGAATGAAAGGAGACGCTTTTACCCTAATCTCTCGACTATGGTGTTTTCTCCAACCCTGACACAACAATTGGTGGTTTCATCTGGTCACTTGAAATTTATGAGAATTCCATGTATCGAAAGCTACGAAATAAAAAACTGTCCAAGTCACAGCATCCACCCCTCAAAGATGAACTTGCGAAAAGCAAAAAACGAAAGAGAGTCATCGAGGACCCTACTCGAGAGTTCCCTCTCAGGCCCACTCTTATTAATTTTTTACCCTCAGAAATCTCCTTCGAGGTATGCCCCTCCAAAGATACATTGATGTATGGACATCAGGTATGGGTAAACCGTTCGTGAGGAGATCGCCCATTACAGGGGAAATAGGATTTTGTCCTCTATCACATGATTAAGAAAAAGAGGAATCGATACCCCTCGAGGAAGGAGAACAAGAAGAAGTATCTCTCGAGGAGGAAATAGGGACATCTATTGATTAGCCCCCATTATAGAGAGTACAAAGATCTATCTTGAAGATCTTATCTTTGATCCCCTTTTGTAAAAAAAAAAACCCGATAAAACCTTAAACTAAGAGTGAAGGCGGCTGGAGATCCTAAGGCCCAAGCTCTCTTACTTGAGGCTTCTAAGGATAAGTTGATGAATTGCAAGGAACTATTCAAATTCTTCCTTGAGCTCCTCGAATTGGCCAAAAGGCTTTGTTGTAACTCTTTCATCGACGAAGATGTAAAGCCAAGACCATATCATTCCTTATCTAAGGATGAGATATAATATTTGGAATCCTTCGTCAAGCTCGATGCTGCAAAAACTCTGGATCTAAAGTGGGAGGAAGCAGTCACAAGGGGTGCCTTGAGTTTCACCTTCTTGAACTTCTTAAATTCTAGTGAGCGTTTACATACTTCCGAGGAGGTTCGAGCTCTCTCCCTTGAGGCAATAACCACCAATGCAATTCAGCAACTAGTAGGAGAGGAAGGAGCCATGGAGACCTATGCTCAAACTAATGCCGAAGATGATGCTAATAGGGTAGGGGAAGGAATGTAACATTTGCCTTTTATGGACAGATATGGAACTTTATGCATGCGTTAACCAATGCAATCGGCACATTTATCATCATGTTTTTTTGGTTGATTGCTATTTTAGTTAGGTTTAGACGGCAAAGGGTTTAGACGACCATTATTGGGTTTCTTGTCTAAATCCCGAGTTTTGTAGACTTAATTGAGCATAATGGACACTTTGTATTCACAAGAACCAAGATTTTTCTTTGTAATCTTTCAAGTAGCTTACTCTTGAGTATTTTTACATCATTTTGTAGAAGACCAACCGCGAAGGTGGTAGAAGTTATTTGAAGGCCATTTGCAAGAATGGTAGAAGATATTGAAGGACATTTGCAACGCGAAGGTGGTAGAAGTTATTTGAAGGCCATTTGCAAGAATGGTAGAAGATATTAAAGGACATTTGCAAGGATGATAGTAGATTGAAGACCACGAACTCCAAAGCATGGTAGTAGATAGAATTGAGCCCGGAAAAGGGGGATTTGCAGTTGAAGAAGGTCAATAACGGAAGATGGCGCCAACAAGCAGAACCAGTCGGCCAACACGAGGCTTTGCACAAGCTCATCCAAGCTAGCACGGCTCATGCCAACGATGGCTAGCATGGCCCATGCAAGCTAACACGGGTCGTTCAATAGCCCTTCAACATGATTCATGCAGGTTCGTGCAGGCTGGGCCAATCATGCCCCAAAATCACTTCAAATGGCTAAGTATGGCGCAAACCATTCCGTTTCAGACGGTATGCACTGTTCTAAGTTCCAAAAGTGAAGACCGGCCCACAGGGTGTGAAAAATTACATGGACCACCAGTTCATAGGGCTAACCAATATTGGGTTGACCACCATTTTCGGGAGTCCGGCTCGAAGATGGAAGTACTTTAGATTCCCAAAGAGAACTATGTTGGAGACAAAGTTTGCATGCAAGGAGACCTTGGGAGCTCTTGGTCTACTCGATCCCGTCACATATTTGATAAGCTGAATACACCTAGAGGGCTTCTTACACAAGCTTTCCAAGACATAAATACGGTGAACTTCGGAGTTTTTGGCGATCTTGGAGTAAGCAACGGAAAGTGAGGGGAGAAGAATCATCCATTTCAACTTTGATGATAAGGAGTACACTATGTCGCTTTGGGAAATTGCCCAAGCATTTGGGTGGAAGTACGGGAAGGAAATTCCGAGGACACACCGACAAGGCCTTTCATTTTCATTAAGCAATTTTTGGAGAATTATTTTGGTCACAAAGAGGAAGCATTTATGCAAGAGCACCGCGATTATCCATCCAGTGTTGGGTTATGTCCAACTATTATTGTCCATGTGGGTATTCTGTCATACAGAGCTTTCATAGTGCTCCTGTTAGGACATCCAAGTCCTTTAGGAAATGAATTCGGAGGGAAAATTCTACCCCACTATGTCGCATGGCCATGGGGAAAAATAAATGTGGCAAAATATCGATGGGTGGCATGGTCGGACTTTTAGCCCAACACTTGGGCCATCCGGTTCCTTCTTTGTTTGCATTGGCGAACTTAGGTCGTTCAGGGAACATGTACATAGTGGATAAGTTAGCGAGAGCTTCTATGGTAGCTCCCAAAACCTCGGAGGATCGTGGTTGTACGGTGGCTCCACAATTTTCAATTTCATGATCTTTCCACAGCCAGAGTGCACCGCTATCAACCAAGATACTGTATTGGATGATTTATTCCTAGCACCCAATCCACTATTTGAGAAGAAATTCTATAGAGTCTTATCAAGCCCGAACATAAACATCGAGAGGAGGATGGTGAGACTCTATCTAGGGTATCACCTTGTCGCACTCACCTACCCGTGGACTTCCTCGACCAAATCTGCATTTTTTGGGAACAACATACGAGTTCTACCCAACTTGTTCAGGAGACTGGTCACGCAGTAGGCAGAATGAGTTTACAATTGGAGGCATACGGATTTAAGCTAGACTTTAGGGAGGGCACCATGCAAGATTGGGGGTCTAGGTTGGACTTCATCGAGCGGATTGTGATGGTGGAGTTCGCTATTGTAGATGAGATGGCAGATGTCCAAGAAAGGTTATCATGCAATTTATTGAGAGATTCCATATCTCAAGACTTGATGGTCTTCAGGACGTTATTCCCATCGAGAGACAAGAAATGCAACAAGAAGAAAGAAGGCGACGTGAGACACGACAATTGAGGAAGGGCCTTTCGGGGTCACATAAGTGAGTTCCACTACTTTTCTCTTTCCCACCTATGGTTTCTACTGTTTCAGTGCATTGGGGACAATGTAAAGTTCAAGTGTGAGGGAGGGAGTAGTGAAGCACTTAAGAGTTTTTTCATCTCAGGATTCCTTTATGTTTTTTGTGATATCTTTGTTTTGGGTTTGTTTCGGTATTATCATTGATTTTGGGAAGTTGGCTGGGAGGTCATCGCCGTACCTCTCAAAGATATAATTTATAATCCCTAAATTCTTCCTAAATACAATTGAGTAGATAGTAGAAAATCAGGGCCGTTCACAAAGAAGAGGGATTTTCCAAGGGTTTTCACATATAAAGGTAAATACTACACTAGATATAAAGATATGCATATATATAAAAGTTTGTAAAGAGGGGGGTTTTTGGGTTGATTTTTCTAAGTTATCAATTTAAAGACAAGTTAACTAGCAAACAGTGTAAATCTACTAAATATGCAACAACTACTAAGAAGAGTTTACATACAAATTACGAGACCTTGGGCGCAACTGATTTCCACTTCCAAACCTCTTATCTATCATTGAACATATAACATATTCAATACTTTTACTACTTGTGAAGATAAATATTCTATCCTTCTTTGATAGTAGTTTTCAAGAGTGAATTTAATATCTCTTGCTAAACCTCACTAACGACTCCTTTGGCCGATCAACGCCTAAAAGTATCCCATTAATGGCATTAAGTACAAAGAATCAACAAGCTTGGTAACACTTATAAACACTACACCGTGTCTAAGCATTGAACCAATTCATGCATTTACACAAGATTAGTCAAGAACGTTCAACGTTCATAAACTTCTCCTATTTTCTACACAAAACAAACATGATAAAGAATTCGGCATTATCACATTTATCTAGCATTCATCAAATCAACAACCATATTAGAAGCTCTAATTCATGCCTTTGGATTTCATATCAAAAGAAAGAAGAATTAGCTACTTTCTCCTAACCGTAACACATAATCATACAAGCAATTCATATACTCAAACTTCCAATACCATTAATGTATTCAACAACCAAATCCAAGAAGAATAAATACACAATAGCAAAGCATTAAATATCTTACATATAGATCTCAAGACATGGGCTTGGAAGCTTTAATCAACTGCTCCCAATGTTAAGTTTAGCCACTAGAGTTCATACTAAACAACAATAGCAAATCAAACATGAATTCAAGATAAAACAATGATGGAAAGGATGAAAAACTAGGGGTTTTTTTAGCTGTAGAATCGGGAGAGGAAGAGTATAGAAGAAGGAGAAAAGTAGTGAGCATTTATAGTAAATAAAAGTCCAAAAAGTATATCTGGGCCGAGGATAGTCGCGACTCGCGACACAGGCGTCGCAACTCACGATGACCAGAGTACTCTGCCCTCACATGTTGTCTTCTTTTTGGTCTAACTGTAGTTTTCTCCTTTTCCCTTATTCGGGACTTCAAGTTACTCATTGTCTTCAAAATGTAGGCTTCATGGTCTTCAAACAATTACCTTGTCTCACGAAATCCTTATTAAAAGTGATAATAGCGATAAAGTCGCTCTTAACTCTAGTAATAGAATTTCAAGGTAAAATGGAGTTTCCAAAGCACAAAATCATACCAAAATGAGTACAGAAGATCCCAAAATCATCGTATAATATGGACATATAAAATCTCCCAACACTTAAACCTTACTCGTCCTCAAGTAAGAAAATATTCAAGAATACAAAGATGTTCAAATGTCCCCATCCTAATTTTAATAATCCCCCAAATCAAAATCTCACAAAAAACCTCTCAATATCATAATTCTCCAAAGTTTCTATCACACACAGCCCTTATTCCTAAATCTACCCAAATATACTACCAATCAATTATCTATTCCATAGAAGCATTTCATAATCCCAAATTGATATTCCACAAAATCCAAGGGTATAAAGTGAAGCAAAAACTATATCAAATGTTCAAATACAAGCTTTACCCAAAAACTAAGTATACCAAGAATCAAGAATTTCTTACCTTGTTTCATTTTCCCCAGCTAAATTACCCAATCCCAAGAAGTGTCATGAGGTTAGGCTACCCAATCATCCAATTGTCAAATGCAACCTTATGAATCCAACGCCGGAAAATGATTTGATATTTTTCTGTCTTTCTCTCATTCTGCCTAGGAGCCCTTTCAGGTTTTCATCCTAGCCACAGATCATGTTTCTTTTGGATCACATCTCACCCACATTTAGCCTCTCATTTTTACCTAAGCTGTCTTTTGGGTTTTCGGCCTATCGGGGCCCCTAATGTTGCCTAAATTGCCTTCTCGGGTTTTCAACTTAGCGGGTTTTATTTTTATTTTTATTTTTAAAAAAAATTCAAAATTTTTAATCAAGAATAGCTAAATAGCTTTCTGCATTTCAAAGCTGCTAAAGCATTCCAATGCAACAAAACAGAATATACCAAAAAACATAAAACTATTCAGAATGTCTAGATTATCCAAAAAGAAAAAAAGCAATAAAGCAAATCCAAAATGTCTAGATTATCCCAAAAGAAAACAGAAATCATCCCAAAAGAAAATAAAATTAAAAGCAAACAGCAAACAGCAATTCCCTCCCCCACACTTGAGTCCTACATTGCTCTCAATGTATCCAAGCTAGGGCAAATCACAACGCATATCAAAGTACACATCGAAGTGCGGGGATACGAAGAATAAATATGCTCATAATCACTGATGTGAGGAAGAGCCATCATCTTCGTAGTGCTGCTGATATTGGGTCATCCATGCCTCGTTCCTATGACGCCGCTCCCAGCGCCTCGCTGCCCCAGTATCTAGACCTGGGGTGCCACCAGTGCGGGCATTCATAGCCCACACTCTGGATGCGAGCTGATCAATCTCATCATCCATATCTAACAAGTTCCACGACAAGTACATGTTATGGGCATAGATCATGTCATACAGCCTATAAAAGGAATCTGTTGGCAGCTACTGAGGGTGGCTACAACTGCTCTGATCCTCCTGCATCGGATCTGTCTAGTGGTATTGTGGAAAAGGATGCAGTGATAGGTGATACATTGTATCATCCTTCTATGAATCCATAGTAAAGGGTAGAGCACCCTCTTCATCCCAGGGTGTATAATTCAATAGGCCAACAAGAATGCCCTAGCCTAAGCAACCGAAATTTTGAAATCCCCAATTTTTAGGGTTTCGAATTCGGATGAATTGGTGGGTTTTTTGGGTGTAATGGCTGGGAATTGGTGAAAGGTTTGAGGTGGGGAGTGTTTTTGTCCTGTTATTGTGCAAGAATTCGGTCAGATTTGGTGTGGAAGAGGAGTTGGGGCGGCAGAGAAGAGAGGGAAGAAGGAGAGGGCCAAAAAAATGAGGGTTCCGTCCCCTAGTTCCTGCCTTATATGAATAGGGTTGCGCTCACGACAGACTTGTCACGAGTTGTGACGTTGGTCTTAACAGTATATGAACAATCAAACCGGTGTCCCGTTCATGATGTAAACATCGCGACTCGCGATAGGTCTGTCGCGATCGCGATAGGTCTGTTGCGATCGCGATAGGACTGTCGCAATTGAGAAAATATGGTCCTAGAAGTTGATAAATTTCCAAACTCCTTCTGATTTTTATCGCGATCACGGCAACATCGTCGTGACTCGCGATGGTCTGTCGCGATCACGAGAAAATGGAACTGGGAGTTTAAAATTTTCAAAATTCCTCTGATTTCCATCACGATCATGAAATGGTTATCCTGACTCACAAAGATCTATCATGACTCGCGACACATCAATCGCGATCGCAATAATTAGACCTGGAAGTTCAAAATTCTTTATTCTTGTTCTGATTTTGGTCGCGATTGCGATGGCAATGTCGTGACTCCTGACCGAAATGGACTAGGAGTTTACTAAAATCCCCTGTTTGTCATGACACACAATAGAGCTGTTGCAATTCGCGACGAATTTGTCGCGACTCGCTACGAAGCTCTCGCGATCGTGACAAACAGGGTCTTCCACAATTGTAAAACACATTCAAAATTTACCAACTTTCAAGATTTTGTTCTTCCTTCCAAGTTTCCTTTCCTCCACTCGACTAGTAATTGCTCTTCACATTTATACAAAAACATGTACAAAAACACATCCATGAAAAGAACACGGAAAAATCATAAAGAAAATAATGGCAAAAACTGAGATTGAAATAAAATCAATTGAAAATCATGAATGACTCTCCGGATAATCAAAACTAAGTTTATTTAATATCATATGCACGACTTACCTCCATTCTTAGGGTTATTCACCACATGGACCAATAAGATTGGCTTCCTTTCCTCTATCCGGGATAAAACATGTGGGATTTACATCATCCCCTATCGAGATTTTCTGCACATAGCTTAATGGCTCCTCATGTTTTCTCAAAATTTCTAGTAGATCACCTTTTTGTTCCATGGAAATCTCAATAAAATGAGAATTTAGGGGCTACTCTCCTTCCCCAAGAGATAAACATTCAAGAATTTTTGTTGGTGGTTTGCACTCTTCCACTGAAGTCTTCTCACGAGAAGGAGGGAAACCCACCTTATAGGCTTTCCCTTAGGCACAATGATGAGACGTCAAATGCATGTGTTTTTCGAAGAATTTAACATCCCTTTTCTTATCTTTTTGTTGGAAGATTTCTAGATTTAGGTAGGTTTACATCATAAGGGGTTCAGATGACCATTTTCAATGTTCGTATCTAAATCTTTCATTCTGCAACCTTGTTTGAGTCTAATGGATTTTTGGTCCTTACGAGCATATATATTCCTGTTTGTAAGCTTTATTTATAGACTTCTCATAAGCACTTTGGATTACTATATTTAAGGCCATTCGCAAGGATGGTAGAAGATTGAAGGCCACGAGTCAAAACGTGGTAGAAGAAAAAGAAGCGGAAGAATTGTGATTCGGAAGTGTGAACCAAGTTCCGGGAAAATTCCAAGAAGAACCAACCTCTAAGGATGGTACCATTGGATTCGTCTTCTCGAGCACTATGAAATCGACTACAAGAACTCCCGAATTGGATCAACGGTTCACCGGTGGCGACCAAACGAAGACCGGCCGGCTGACCGGCTGGGTGAAGGAGGCCAAGTGCGCGGCCCAGGCGCTTATCCATGCGGCCGCACGCCCAAAATGAAGAAGAAAATAAACCCCCGGACCGAGATCGCGCGGCCATCCCTTCATTCCGCGCGCGCATTCCGTGTCCAGCGCCCGCGCGCGCATCCCTTTTCCAGCGCCCGCGCGCGCATACCGTGTCTAGTGCTCGAGCGCCCGCACACGCATCCCGTGTCCAGCGCCCGTGCCCAGCCTCCCGGTCATCGCGCGGCCTGCACCCATCCAGCGCTCGAACTCTCCGCGTTGCCTACTCGCCCGCTCGGTCCGCAGCACACCCGTGTCCCACGCGCAGCTCTCGCGTGCCCAACCCATGTCTTCCCCCCGAGATGGCCGTGTCACCGCGCGGCCAGCGCGCGGGAACCGCACCTTGCATCCACTTGGCCACTTCTTCTAACCAACTTGCACTATAAATATCTTCTTCATCTTATCTTCAATCCAACTTTTCTCTGGCCAAAATTACTCCATTTTTAACCCTAGTTCTTCATTTCTCTTCTTCATTTATCTCTTTGTTTATGTATGGATTTGCATATGAATATTAGTATGATGTGTATTAGCTAAACTTATCACTTAGGAGCAATTGTTTGAAGCTTCCAAACTCATGTAGTAAGACTCTATTTTCTCTCTTTTATGAGCATTTCTTGTGAAGT
>JAULKM010109304.1:0-23443 GCA_032355605.1 Rubia tinctorum
AGTAGCTTAAAAGGGTCGTAGTGTTTTTATAAACTCAACACCCCCCAACTTGGTTACCACACACGTAGAGTGACTTCTTCGTGTGCTTTTTCACTACTTTTAACACTTGATAAAACTCCCTTTTCTCTGTGGACGACCCCGACTTGCCACTATCTACTTTCTAGTAGTATAGACGCAATTAGGGCATATGAATACATCTTTGAGAGGTCATCCGTGTGCCCAGCTCCAGTCCCGGGCGCTAACGCCCGTGTCCTCCGCCCAGCACACCGCGCGGCCAGCGCGCCTGCGCACTCTGCTCCCACTTGGACCATTTCTTCTAACAACTTGCACTATAAATATCTTCTTCAATCTTATCTTCATTCTAACCCATTCTTGGCCAAAAATATCTCCCCAAGAATCCTAGAACTCTATTTTCCTTTCTTCTTTTCTTCTTTCTTTAAATAGTTTTTGTAGATTAGTTATGGGTTGTATGTATTTAGCTTAATTAGTTCCTTGGGAGCATTGGGGTTTACAGTAAGGGGTTGACAGTTAATTAGTTTAGTTATAACCATTTCATTAGTGTTTATGTATGAAATGTCAAGTAAGGGTTGATCGTGGATTAGTTAACTTCTGACCATTTTATTTGTGTTTATGTATGGAATGTCAAGGGTTAACCGTTGATTAGTTAAGTTATAACCATTTGATTAGTATTTATGTATCTAATGTCAAGTATGGGTTGATCGTTGATTTCTCAATGTCAACTTTTTCATTAGTGTTTATTTTTCACCGAATAAAATTTATTTTTCACCAAATGTAATCAAAGGTTTCACAGCTAATTACTTAAAGTCAATCCATTTTATTAGTGTTTATATGTACAAAGTCAAGTACGGATTGACCATTAATTAGTTAAAGTCAACCCATTTGTTAGTGTTTCTATATAGAAAGTCAAGTAAGGATAAACCGTTCATTAGTTAAAATCGACGTTTTTCATTAATGTTTACATATGAAGTGTCCAGTTACAAGGATTGACAGTTGTTTAGTTAAAGTTAATCCATTTTATTTGTGTTTAGATATGGAAAGTCAAGTACATGTTCACCGTTGATTAGTTAAGTTATAACCTTAGTTATTAGTGTTTATTTATGTAATGTCAAGTAAGTCTCAATCGTTGATTAATGAAGACCAAACATTTTCATTAGTATTTATGAATAGAAAGTCAAGGATTAACCGTATATTAGTGAAGGTCAAACATTTTCATTAGTATTTATGTATGAAAGGTAGTGTTTAGTTTAGTATGCAATAACTTATTTAGTGAAACAAATAAAATTTATTTATTATTCGGTGAAAAATAACAATTATTTATTGATATTCAACTTCAATCATATATTGCTCGAACTCTACGTTTCATTTATTTCATTTGAAAATATAAACATAAAGTCATAGTTAAAAATATAGTTATAAAATCCCTTTAAAAATTCGAAAATAATAGAACAGCATAAAAAATTACATTTTATTTTAGTTTAAAATAAATTATACTACAAATATATATATATATATATATTCACTTATTTACATAGCGCATCGCATGTGTGTTTTCTAGTTATTCTTCTATAATAAATAAAATTACAATAATAAATTTTCATATAAATATTGAATATTATTTTTACATTGCATACATATTATTTTTTAATGTGAAAGGACTAAAATATTACTATTTTAGAAAATGGGCCTAAGTGGGAATATGGCCCATGTCTGCAAGAGGGTCATATGACATCGCTCATAAACACAATCTATGTTGGTGAGTAAGAAACAAATGCCAGGTCGGTCATTTCATGCCCGTGAGAGGATCGGGCGACGTCGGTCATAAAGACAACCGATGTCCGCATGCAAGAAAGGCGTGTGATGTTGGTCATTCATGTCTTCGAGAGGAATATGCGACATCAGTCTCAATATTAAGCGACATCGGTAAGCAAGAAATGTGTGCGACATTGGTCATTTATGCCTGCGAGAGTGACATGTGACGTCAATCACAAAAACAACCGGTGTCAATAAGTCAGGCATGCGTGCGACGTAGGTCCTGTCATACTTTTTACCTCAATTTTTTAAAACCGAGGTAAAATGTGTCTTTTTTTACTGAGGTAAAAAAAATCATTTCATAAAAAAATAGGGTTAAAAGTACTTCTTACCTCGGTTATTTGATGCTAACAAAAAAAGTGAGGTAAAAGGGGCGAAGTAATATGTCATTTTTCTTGTAGTGGGATGTCACCATATTTGACACTACGTATAGAACAAACAAGTATAACTTGATTTGTGCGTAAATAGTTGGAATCAACAATCACTGGAACATAACAATGTTTGCTTGTACTTTTATTGCAAATGAGATGGCTGAAAGCAAAGATATTGATTTAGACAAATGGATTAGATGCACCTGTTACAAATTTGTGTATACTATGTACCCAAATTTCAACGGCTATACGACATTCGTAGGAAATTGAGCACAACATACATCAAAGATATTTTCTCTGCCCACATTCTATCATCACAAAGGAGCAAAAACACCAATCACACCCTATGCATCAATGCAAACAAAAAAACTACACTCACTCACTTCCTTGAGCTCTTCAACCAAACAATCAAAAAGTGGAGGAAAGATGAAGCAGATAATGAAAATATATGTGCAAAAGAAGAGCCAAATTTGGGGGGGGGGGGAGAATGTATGTTTACATTCAGAACATTTAATACCGACGTATTAATTTTCCTAGAACTTAAAACT
Source organism: Rubia tinctorum (assembly GCA_032355605.1). NCBI lineage: Eukaryota > Viridiplantae > Streptophyta > Magnoliopsida > Gentianales > Rubiaceae > Rubia > Rubia tinctorum. Next base: position 2,750 of record JAULKM010109304.1, read on the forward strand.
GTTAACTTACTAAGTGCATTTTTTTTCAGGGCCTGTACAGGTTTGGTTAAACATGCTGCAAATGTTTACACACTTGCATTGTATAAAGGATTTAAAATGGAATTTTCTCTTGCAATGGAAACTAAAGTCAAGGAAGTGTTTTCAGAACCATCGTTAAGAAAATATGAAGTCAGCCTAGAACATGATGAATCTAAATATGAGATAGTCGAGTACAAAAATGAAGACGGGCTTGTTGAAGTACAATGCAAATGCAAATGCTTTGAATTTTCAGGTATGTTGTGCTTTAACATTCTTAGAGTATTTCACCTCAACTCTATCACTAAAATTTCAGAGATGTACATTCTCAAAAGAAGGACCAAAAAGGCCAAAACAGAAATACGGGACAAGGTTCTTAGCCAAGGAAAATAACTATAAAAAAAATCAATGGTTCAGTTTCATGAAGGAATCATACATCCATCAAATGCTACAATTTAGTTTTGAAAAGCGAAGGAAACTCAAAATCTAGAAGAACCCTTGAAGAGATGTTCGAAATGTGTTCAAAAGGAGTAGAAGAATTGTTTGTTTCAAACACCAATGTCATTAAACAATCAGCCACAAGTAGCCAATGCAACTCCACCATAACAAGTGCACCTAAGGTACTTGATCCAGATTTTTTGGCACCTAACTTAGTCGTCCATCTATCCCTAATATCCACATCCTTAGAGACACCCCTCCCATTGTTCTTTACTAGTCTCACAACACATCGCGGAATCCTAGGAATGCAAAAAATTTCATACACATCATCAGGTGCAATAACATACGTGCCAGCTACTTTTTGAACACAACCCAGAAGATAAAACCTTTCATCCAGCCATGGTATGATTGCGATACGGAGATACAAAATCTCAAAGTGAAGAATCCCACCAAAACTTATTTCTCCAACATCTTTCTTCTTCTCAAGAGCCAGGGAACCAATAACGTACTTCAGCTTCGAAGGACGGGAGGAACTAGAGAATTTCTTTGTAAACCTAAAAAACAAAATTGAATATGAATAAGCATACACAACTTCAAAAGTTACTAACAAATTTTGGATACTGATACACTAATGTATGCAAAACATAAGTTTAAATCTAACAAACAAAGATGAAATTTTAAACAACCAGTCACAGTATCCAGTACAACATGAATATTATCATATGCAATATATTAAGAAAATAAATACAATTTGTAAGATAACACTGAAGACAAACAATTTTGTTTTTGGAAAAAAATAGTTATATAGGCATTGATAAAAAATAAAATATGAATATTAACCTATGCAATATGTAAACAAATAAATACAGTTTCTTATCAATATGTAAGAAAATAAAACAAGACTGAAAATATACAAAGTATAAATAACAAATAACACTTGAAATTAACACATGCAGCATATTATAAAACAAATACAGGTTGTAATATAATCAGAGAATACAAGGAATAGAAAAGAAAAAAACTTACGTGTTACCCTTCTCATCAACAAGTTTAACAACCTATTTCTACGGCCGATTACACTGCTGTTTGGAAGGTCTTCCATCAACAACAACACCTTAATTAACAAATACCATTTTCCTAGAAGCCGATGCTCCACCAACTACACTATCATATTTCCTCTTCACACCGGATTTCTTACTACCTTCAACATCTGACTCCTTCGACTTCACTTTCAGTTTCTCACCCGACTTAGCACCATCTTTCTTCTTTTTCTTCTCAATTACTTCCTTTTCCTTATTCTTTAACTCACCAACTTCCTATTTCCCAACTACTTTCTTCCCCTTCTTCTTCGACTCACAGCGGAGGACTTCTGCTTTGGAATTTGAGACATTGCCTTTTTTTCTTAGAAGCTGGAGATATTTTCTTCTTCTGTCCTTCAAAATCGATAACCATAGTCGGTACAACATCTTCCCTAACTGATTCACTCTCATTCCTATTTAGCATATTCAAATCACCAACACACTCCTCAAAAACTGGATCAACTTCAGTATCAATTTCTTTTGAAAAATCCTTCCCCTCAAAACCGCTAATACCACTAGAACCACTTTCAACACCACTTGAGCCTACCCCATCAACAGACCTAACAAGTTAAGACCTAACAACTTAACCATCAACTCTAACCCCTTGAACACCAGCACTAACATTTTCAATCATTGAATCTAAAACATCATAAATAGCTCCCCTCACTACCCCAGCTACCAAAGAACCCCTAGCCTCACCAACAACCTGACCAGCTATGGAACTTCTAGCCTCAAAAACCACTGAAACCCAAACCTCATCAACACCAGTTGCCTATCTACTTACCCCAGTTATGAAAGAACCTCTTGCCTCACCAACCGCCTCACCAGCCACTGAACCTCCTGCCTTTTCAACACCAGTTGCCTCTCTACTCACTCAAACTACATCACTTAGCAAAGTGTCATAGTCAAAGTCCTTAAAATCTTTGTTGATCCACCTTCACTAGACTGCAATTTCTTCACAGTAACTTTCAACCGTTTCTTCTTCAACTCTTTAGGAGCAACAGCAACAGAAACCTCTGTGGTAACAACACCACCAATCCTCGCAGACCTACGTGCCAATGAGGCAACTACAAAAAAAACAGAAGCACAAACTGTATAAGCACATTACAAAAAAAACATAATCACATAAATAATATACAATATAAAGTAAATAAAACAACCTCAAGAAACGTAGGACTGCTGAATCTTCTTCAGCTCATTTTGGAATGAAGGTCTATCCTTCTTCTTGGATTTCCTCACAATAAGTACAACATCTAAACACCATAACACATTTAAGATATATAACAACTCAAAATAAATAAGTAAATAAATGTAATACAGAAAAATTAAAATCACCTTCAACTTTTTCAGGTTCAGCATTTTGAAATATGCCTTCAACTTTTTCATGTTCAGTATTTGAAATATGCCTTCAACTCCTCCAGGAGAAGATAAAAAATATCATCTACAGAGTCAGGAACAATAAATTATTAAATAACAGTCAATGATCAATATAATCAAAGACACACACACAAAGAGTATAACTAACTAATTCATAAAATATACTTACATATGAAACTTATCATGAAATAAATACATGCTATCAAATAAGAAAAAAAATACAAATAATAGTTTCATAGTTTTTCAAAACATATGCACAACATAAATAAAACAATTCACACTACAACAATCAATAGCCATTATACATCTCTTACATTATTAAATATGTAAAACATTATAAACTAACAGTCAATAAGCAATATAACCTGAGACACACATATTGTAAATAACTAATGCATGTTATATATTAACAAATGAAACATCTAATGAAATAAATACATGCTATCAAAGCAGAAGAATAAAAATACAAAAAATAATATCATAGTTTTTCAAAACATATGCACAACATAACTAAAGTAATGCACATTGTAACAACCAGTAGCTATCATACAGTAAAACTAAAAATACAAAGTAACTAACTAATACATATGTTATACTAACACATGCAACTTCTAAAATAAACAGATGCATATTATAAAGAACACTCAAAACATACATATTTGACTTACAAGTCAAAAAAAAGTAAGCATGCTCTAAAAAATTGAACAACAAGAAGATAATAAAAACACACATACACACAAAACAAGAAACAAAGAGCGCGAACCAAATATTCAAAACAAAAAATAAAAAATTTAACCAGGAGAAGGAGAAGGCTGAATCAATTTCTTCAGTTTAGGAGAAACCTCCTTATTTCGCTTGGTGACAACAACACCTAATTTAAGAGGAAGACCTTTAGCTTTGCCCTTCGTCGTAGCGATAGACTACAACAAAGAAGCAACAAAGGCGTTAAATCCAAACAGCGACCAATTATTAAACAATAAAATACGATCGACGATAAACTGTTCAAACTCAAAATCATCAAAAACGTGGAAGAAACAAAATATTTACCAATTTCAAGCTTGTGGTTTAACGGCGAGATCGCGAGAAAGTTGAACAACGAAGAAAATGAGGAAAACGATGACAAATTCGGTGAAGAAATTGAGAGAAAATTCAAGATAAATAATGGCCGAAAGCAGAGAAAAAGTAAGATAGAGAAAATGAAAGGTAAAATGAGAGAGAAAAGTGGAGAGAAAAAAGTAAATTCAAGTTACAATGCTTTAGTAAGAACCCACAGGAAAAAGAAAAAGAAAATATATTTTATAATAACTTCTCTAATTTATAATTAATTACAATCTGAACCCCATTTTGCAAAACACATTCTTTTCTGAGACTTTCTCTTCGAAATTAGTAAACAAACACATTGTCTCTTAGAAAGGAACTAACCAAGTTTGGTTCCAACTAAAATTTCTAATTTTACAAGATTTGTTTCAGTGGTAACACCCTAATTTTTATACCTAAAGCCTAAGTTTCAAGAATAATCTTTTCATCAAAAACTTCTTTATCCAAAACACATTGTTTGGTCAAAGAGAAGGTTTCTTTACCAAAAACACATTGTTCAATCAAATAAAAGGAATATGATGCAAATGACAAGACTACTACCATCACAGATGAAAACATTTCACAACTTGATCAAACATTTAAAGGTTATGTTTGGGATTTTTTAAGTGACATGGAAGGTCCTATGACTAGGGGAAGGACGGAACTTAGAGATGCTGCTTTGATGGATTAAATTCATGATGAAGAATTAATGAAGAAATCAACATCGACAATTTCTTGGATCAATTGTTTAAGAATTTCGAGGAAGAGAAGACATCGTGAAGAACACTATACTCTTGTTTCCCACCGAGTTTTTAATGAGGTAGTGTGATCGTTGTAACCTATTGTAAAATTATTTCATTTTGGATTTTGGGATTAAGTTTTGGCCATGTGGGCTTTTAATGGCTTAATTTCAAAAATCGGATCCATTAGGATTTAAGAATATTCAATTTTATTCTGATTAGAATTAAATTTGGTAAGATTAAATAAGCCAGTATTCATTCAAGAAAACTTCTTGATGAATTTTGTCATATAGACAATTTTAATTTAAGTATTGTAGTTAGATATGGTTTTACCTTCTTAAATATGCAATAAGTTGATTCAGATTTTATTTTGGATTAGAGTTTTTGGCCGAATGAAGCCTTATAAAAAGAGGGGGTTTGGCTGAGATAGTCCTCCCTATTTTATCAATCATATATTTTGAATTTTTAGTTCATACTCTTTGCTTACGAGCATTCTTCATTGTTTCTTAATCCTGCTGATTAATTAAGTATCAATACCATTGATTTGTGAACTAATCCCTCAGGCTAGTTACTGTTATAAATATCGAGAATTGAGATCAATATCAAGGGATAGTTGTTATAAAATTTTGTGCTGCTACAATAGGGTTTACGAGATCACTAGTTTTGTCAAATATTTAAATTCCACAATCCAGAGTTTTCGCAAAAAGATTCCTATTAGTTGGCATCAGAGCAAAGAGAAAGACTTCATGTGGCCAATCTACTTGGGGGGTTTCGAGTTTCTTGCATTACTGAATTTCGAGATAATTTTTTAAATTTATAAACTTTTTAATATCATATTTTAACTGTGTTTTTTTAATCTTTCTTAACAGGAGGATTGAATCAAGAGTCGATGGTCTGAGAGTTAGAATACTGTGGTATCACTATCCACCTTCTCCTTCATCAATCGAGTCAGGAGGACATTGAAGGCTCTGAGAATTAAAAGTATTATCTTCTTTCACCTCCCGGTCAGGTTCGTAGTTTTAGGCAGCTTATACTGTTTATGTGCTTGTGATATTTTTCGTCCACTCTTCTGAAAAATTATTGTATGCTCATAATAATATTTGATTTCTATATCGTTCTTTGATTCCGTTATTTTCAACTTGTTCTTGAATTCTTAATTACACGTTATACAAAATATATAGAATCATATTCTTGATCCTTATGACCTTGAATATCTCGAAATTCATTTGAATTGAGAGAAAGTTATTGCAGTTTTCTTATTCCAAGTTTTAAATAGTTGAACCGGTTCTAATAAAAATGAAAATAAAAACAAAGGTATCAGATTTTTTGATTTTAGAATCAGGATTTAGGATTTGAAAATAGGAAATTTGGGTCAGTGTGGTAATTTTTGAAAGTTTGGGGCTGATTTACAATTTTGAATTTGGGTAATTGTACTCGAGTTTTATTGCTTGGGGAGTAAAATCTTATTGTGACTATTATATAGTGTGTGAAATTTGAATTTGTGGCTGAAAAAGAAAGAAAAAAAAGGAAATCCGATTTGAAATAAAAAAATTTAATCAGAAGAGGAAAAGGAAATAAAAACCTTTTGGGAGTGGGGACATTGGTCTGAATTTTTGAATTAGGAAGAAAATAAGTGATTAAAATCCCTTTCTACAAAGGATTTGGGTTTGGGTATCTAATCTAATTTGGTTTTGGAAAAGTTACTTAAATTTTTGGAACTTATTTGTCGCCTATTTAAAGCATTCTTGTTTTGATCATATCTCATTCGATATAGCTCCGATTCAAGCAATTAGAGTTGTGTTTTGTTCCCTATTCTATAAAGAAACCAGAATTCTTATTTTTAGAGTCCAATTTTGAATTTATTTTTTAAATTTCGAATTAAATTCTGCAATACTCATCTCCTATTTTTCTTTAAAATCGTGGTGAATTGCTCTACTACCCTTATATTAGCGTTATATTAGCGTTCACCTTGTGAGTTGTGAGTGTTATACACGTGGTGAGTGACCTTAATAAACAAAGGGAAGGGGGTATTTTTACACTAATAATTTATTTTTCTTAGCAATTAGCGGAGATGGCGGACAATAATATTTTCGTCCCACCTTTTGTTGGCAATCCCAACAATCTACCATTGATGAACACTTTTGATGGTAGATGGTGAACAACCATGTGATAAGGGTATAGAAAATTGGAAGCGACATCGATTCAAGCCTAATGAAACTATGATTCAGATCGGTTTGTTGTCCCAATAAATGCACTTATGAGTGAGGTGCAAAGATTGGCGAGAAAAATTGACAGCATAACTCAGCTGAAACTACCATTATCGAACAAGTGAGATAATCCTTAAGGATTTGTCCAAAATTTCCATGGTAATGGTAATTCATATGAAAATTTTGATCATGGTTCGGAAAGGCGATCACACCAAGGGTCTTCTAGAAGGTATTGGTACAACAAACATCATTCCCGAAAGATATTGAGAACTAGCTTGGGTTCTAGTGAGACCTCAGATTCAGCTCGAGATATTAAGGGATGAAAATATAACATCCCTCGATTTGACGGTCAACACAATTCGGTGAAGTATCTTGATTAAGAACGACAGGTTGAGAATCTGTTTGATCTCAACAATTATCGGGAGAAGGAAAAAGTCAAGGTGAACAGCATTCTTTCAATAATTATGCAGTTGAATGGTGGAAACATTTAAGAAAATTAAGACATATTTCCGGAAAGAAACCTAACTCTACCTCGAAGAGATTGAAGTCCGAGCTTCGCCAATATCATGTTCTGCCTACATATTTGATGGAACAACATACTTGTATGGTTAATATGAAGTAAGGAAATCAATCAGTTGATGAATACTGAATACTGTCAAGATCTCGAGTTGACAATGAAAAGGGTCAGGATGAAAGAAGACAAAGCATCAATCAAGAATAGATTCATTGAAGGCTTACAGGAGAATCTTAAAACTCCAGTTAAGCTTCAACATCATGTATCAATGGGAAATTTTTTGGTGAAAGCCAGGTATGTTGAGAGTACCCTGAAAATAATAGGTACGATTTCTAGTAAATAATTAGGGTTTGACTCATGAAACCCTAGTTACGGCCTTGGAAGAGGGACAACCATGGGTGACCGTGGTTCGGTGAAATTCTATTCAAATCCAACTTATAATTCCAATAATAAAAGAACAACATCCTTAACTCAGCAGTCTTGGAAAAATCCAGGTAAGTACACTGCTTCTTCATCAAATTCAGTTTACTCTAATGCTCCTACTTGTTTCCATTGTAAATAAAGAGGACACATTCATAGTAATTGTCCTCATACTCGAGCGTTAACATCAATTGAAGAAGGAGATGAAGAAGATGAATATGCTGATATGCCAGCATTGTATGAGAGCGGGGGAGAACTGGTAGATGAAGAGATCATTATAAATTATCATGGTGAACAAGGTCCAGAAACACAAGGTAAATTCATGTCATTGAGACTTCTCAATTCTCAAATTTCCAAATCTAAGGTAAAAAATAATTATTTTTTTATACCCGTTGTCTTGTAAAAGATAAGAATTCTTTACTAATTATTGATGGTAGTTCTTGTGCTTATATTCTTTCAAATAATCTTGTTAAATCATTGTATTTACCTATTACTACTCATCCATTCCCATATAAACTCATTTTTTTCTGGTAGAAGTCCATGAGGCTCAGCGGAGCATGAAAATCGACAAAGAAAAGTTTGCGACTGATTCTCTGGGAGACGAACACAACCCTAGCCAGGGTTTGAGGGAGATCGGCCAAAAGCTTAAAAAATAGGTGAAAACCGTGTTAATTTTGACCAAATGTCACTGGTGTCCGATCCAGGTAAGTCATTGAATGATTATGAGTATCAAAAAGTTTTATCTTCACATCTTAGTCCCTTACCATCAATTTACATGATGAGACATGAACTTCCTAATGATTCTGGTAGATCATTTTATGCTTCAATTTGGGATGTAAATCATATTTTTTTAAATCATTCTTATGTGCTTATCTTACATTATAAAGAAAGTTACTTCGCCAAGGATGATATTCCTATGTATGTTCCTCCACGGTTTTCTGAGATGTTGCGGGAATTTGAGGATGTCTTTTTGGATGAACAACCCCATGGATTACAACTCACGCATGACATACAATATCATATTGACTTGCTACCAGGATCGATCACTCTGAATTGCCCGCTTACAAAGCAAACCATGAGGAGACAAAGGAACTACAAAGATAAGTCGAAGATGTACTTCAAAAAGGTTATGTACGCAAATATTTAAGTCCCTGTGTTGTTCTTGTCATTTTAGTTCCTAAGAATGATCAAAAAAGACTTATGTGCATTGATTGTTGTTCTATTAAAAAGATTACTATTAAATATCGCCATCCTATCCCTAGGTTAGATGATATCCTTGAAGATTTTTATGAATCTATGATTTATACTAAGATTGATTTAACTCAAGGTTATTATCAAATTAGTAAAAGGGAGGGGTGAATGGAAAAATGCATTTAAGACTAACTTCGGGTTGTATGAATGGATTGAAATTCATTTCGGTTTAACTAATGCACCTAATACTTTTATGAGGTTGATGAATCATGTCTGGAGAAAGTTTGCTGGTCTATTTTTTGTTTTCTATTTTTATGATATATTTATTTATTCTAGGTTGACTAATGATCGTATTGAGCATGTTAAAATGGTTATTTTTGCACTCTGTGAGTCATGTTTGAATGAGAACATCAAGATGTGTACTTTTTGGGCTTTAGAAGTAGTATTTCTCGGTATTGTAGTCTCTAAGGAGGGCATCAAAGTCGATGAAACCAAGATTGAATCCATTAAACCTTCCTGACACCTACCAATGCCAATCGGGGTCAGATCCTTTCATGGTTTAGCTAATTTGTTTAGAGGTTTTGTGCGTGATTTTTCATCTATTGTTGCACCTCTAAATAAACTAGTTAAAAGGATGTGAAATGTGTTTGGGGTGAAAGTCAAGAGAATGCATTTAATGAATTCAAAGTACGATTATGTAATGCTCGTGTTCTGATTTTAATGGTACTTTTGAGATTCATTGTGATGCTTCTGGTGTTTGAATTAATGTTGTTTTAAGGCAAGAGAATCGACCTATAGCTTAATTCAGTGAAAAGTTAAAGGCCGGTGCTCTTAATTATCCTGTTTATGACAAAGAAATTTATGCAATCATGAGAGCTTCAGAGACTTCGCCACATTATTTATCGCATAAAGAATTTTTGATTCATAGTGATCATGAACATTAAAATATTAGAAAAGTCAGATGAAGTTGAGTAAGCGTCATGCTAAATTGTCTAGTTTTATTGAATCTTTTCCTTATGTGCTGCGATACAAGAAGGGTAAAGAAAATGTTGTTACTGATGCTTTGAGTCATAGACATGTTTTACTTACATGATTGGAATGTATTATGTTAGGGTTTTCATTTGTGCGAGAATTATATGCTACTTATCCTGATTTTTTATCTGTTTATGCTGCATGCAAAAATGGTGCTTATGAGAATTGTTTTTATCATGGTGGGTTTTTTTCGAGATAATAGGTTATGTGTTCTTCCGTGTTCTATGCGTGAATAATTGTTAGAGAAGCTCATTTAGTTTGTTTAATGGGACATTTTGGTGCACTCAAAACTAATAATTTCTTGCAAGAACACTTCTTCTAGCAAAAAATGACACTCTCCGTTGATAGGATTTATAGGAATTGTATTGATAGTTTGAAAGCGATGTCAAAAACTAAGTCTCATGGGTTATACACGCTCTTGCCTGTTCCTACACATCCTTAGGTTGATATCTCCATGGATTTTATCCTCTGTTTACTACGATCTCAATTAGATAACAATTCTATCTTTGTGGTTGTTGATAAATTTTTGAAAATGGTACACTCTATTCCTTGTAGGAAGATAGATGAGGCAAAGCATGTTGGGAAGATAGAAACACTTTATTCCACTGTTTCTGATCGTGATGTTAAATTTTTATCATACTTTTGGAATATGTTGTGGCGAAAGTTTGGGACAAGTTGCTATGTTATATAGCAAGTCATCCTCAGACATATGGACAAACAGAGGTCACCAATCATACTATTGTAACTCTCTGTCGTGCCCTTGTACAAAAGAATTTGAACAATTTGGAAACGTGCATTCCGATAGCAGAGTTTACTTATAATCGTACTGTTCATTCTACTAATTCTTTTTCTCCATTTGAAATTGTTTATTTTTTTCTACCGAATACTCCTTTTGATTTAATTTCTTTGAATTTTAAACCAGTTAGGAACCTTGATGGAGAAAAGAAGACTGATTTTATTAAAAACTTACATGAGAATGTGCGCTTAAGTATTGAACGAACAAATGAACAAAATGCAAACTAAGACCAGAAGCTGATGAGATTCGAACAAGGTGATTGGGTCTGAATGTATATGTTCAAGGGGAGATTTCAAAATGCTTGGAAATTAAAACCGCGTAGTGATGGTTCTTTTAAAGTCCTGAAGCATGTGAATGATAATGCTTACAATATTGCATTTCTAGGAGACTATGGTGTTAGTACTACTTTCAATGTTGCTGATTTATCTCCATTTACCTTTGAATATGATTTTGTTTCAAGGGAAAAATCTTTCGATCACAGAGGGAATGATGCAAATGGCAAGACTACTACCACCATAGATGAAGACATTCCAGAACTTGATCAAACATTTAAATCTTATATTTGGGATCCTCTTAATAACATGGTAGGTCCTATGACTAAGTTAAGAACAAAGCTTAGAAATGCTGCTTTAAATACTTTGATGGATCAACTTCATGATGAAGAATTAATGAAGAAATCAACATTGACAAGTTCTTGAATTAATTGTTAAGGAGTGTTAAGGAAGTGAAAACATCATGAAGATTAGGTTTCGATTACTCTATTTTCCCACTCATTTTGGATTTTGAGTTTAAGTTTCGGCTATGTGGGATTTGAAGGGCTTAACTTCGAAAATCAAGTCCATTAGGGTTTAAGAATGTTTAGTTTTATTCTGATAAGAATTATATTTAGTTAGATTAGATAAAACAATATTCATTTAAGACACTTCTTGATGAATTCAGCCTCATAGTCATTTATTTTAGGTTTTCTAGGTAGATATGGTTTTAGCTCCTTAAAACTGCCATAAGTTGATTTAGATTTTGTTTTGAATTAGGATTTTTTGCCCAACCTAGCCCTATAAATAGAGGGGTTTGGCTAAGATATTCCTCACCATTATATCAATCATACATTCAGAATTTTGAGTTCATACCCTTTGCTTGCAGGCATTCTTCATTGTTGCTTAATCCTGCGAGTTAATTAAGTATCAATACCTTTGAATTGTGAACTAATCCCACGAGCTAGTTAGTGTGATAAATCTTGAGAATTGAGAGCAATCCCCAGGGCTAGTTGTTAGCAATTTTTGTACAGCTATATTAGGGTTTGCGAGATCCCTAGTTTTGTCCAAAATTTAAATTCCAAAATGTAGAGTTTTCGCAAAAATATTCATATCAGAATCACCCAGAAGTCGCTGACTTACTATCAAGGAATAGGTTTTTGTAGTAGATTGAGCAAGCCGCCCACTTTCTTAAGCCATAACCTATCATAGATATCTATAAGTTATTTTATTCCGTTATATGTTATAGTGTAATTATACAATCTAAATGGAATATATCAGTCATCTTAATGGCAACTCTAATGGTACACAAACTTTGTGTATCATGAGAAAACAAAAATAATTGACGTTTGTTTTTCTTTCTTTTTGCATTAATTGTAACTATTGTTTTATATAAGTCATTTCATTATTTTGTATTTTATAATTATTAAAATTATTTATTTGTAAATAAAAAACATAATTTAATTATTTAAAAATAAAATAATATTAAAATGAAAATTTATTTACATATTAATTAAATTTATTTATTAATATTTGAGTTTGAGTTTGATATTGTAACACTCGAGTTTTATACATTATTTGGTTTATAATAATAAAATAAAACTCATATTTAAAAATAATAATGGTTATTAAAATAGCTTATAATTTCCAAATATATGTATGGAAAATAAGATGAAATACAAAATTTAATAATTACTATTTTTTAATGAAAAATATCAAAATATATTATGATATTACAAATTGATAAGAATAAACAAAAATAAATTATATAATACCGTGGTTTGTATTTTGAAATATGATGTATTTTAACTATTATACTTAGAGAAAGACTCACATGAGACCGTCTCACCATAACTTATGGTGAGACAAGGTACAAAGTAAAGTTTTACAAATTACAAAAAGTACCCCATGCCATCCCCATCTTTAAATAATTGTACTTGAACCCTCCGTCTCACCATAACATTAGGTGAGACCGTCTCACCCAAGTCTGTGTATTATACTTAATTCAATTTAAGATTATTTAAGTAATATTGAGATGAATAATTTTAGAAAAATTTAATTTCATTCATGTAGATTGAAGGATTGTTGTATATAAGTGTCTTCCTATAAGTGTGATCAGATTAATTTGTTTGTTCATGCAATATATATTCTTTTGATTTCTTTTTTATATTCTCCTTACAAATGTTGTATAAGTTGCTGAGCGCTAGCTTCTTATAAATGACCATGTACGATATAAATTAAAAGTTCTGACATCTTTACAGAAGATAATATTGAGTGTTGCATCTGCATGGAGATGGGATGAATTAACGTTAGTGTATTATAACTTTTTTGAACACAGCAGTACGTAGTGCATTAATATAGTTTTAATATATTATTGTTTAGTATAATTGTGAAATGTACTTATAAATAAGTTGTATATATGATGGGTATAGTTCTGTATCGTACTAATAAATACCTTAAGCATATAATAAAAAAATAGATACATAATATTATAGTGTTTCGGTTATAGAAAATTAACACCGAATTATGGAAAATAAACTTGCAAGGTTATATTGACGTAAATTGTACACTCTAGTTGGGAGGATCGGTGAGGATTTCTATCATTTCCAAACTAAACCTTTTGAAATGAATTTTAAGAATGTTGTCCTGAAAGAAACTTTTTTTTAGACATTTTTAGAAGATGATCTTCTCTGTTTATAAAAAGCCACTTCACTATATTGAATACCATTACCGAATTTCATTCTAAAAATATTTATTCGTTTCTATAGCAAAGTTTCACTACAGTGTTCAACATGTAAATATATTGACTGTTTCTAAAATTTTCTTAAATTTTTCAAAATAATTTTCAAAAGAAAGTGTTACGAATAGGATTAAATTTATTTACTTATTTAAATATTTTTATGGATTCATCATCCATTTAAATACCTTTGTTGAACTATATTTACAAAACATTAAATTAGAGTTTTAATTGCTAACGTCTTTATTTTAATTGATATTTTTATTTGATTAAATACTTCTTATTCGGGGTATAAAATACAATTATTCCCTTCAAATTTTGTCGACATATTTAATGTTTTTCTATGGATTTCATTACCGAACCAATAAATTTATTTTCAAGCATGTTATTTACGTTACATTTAATTAAATAGATTTTATTTATCTATTCATTTGATTCAATTTTTCCATTATTGAAATTTCATTTTTGCATTGGATACTGTGGGATCACTCGGTGACCCATGTGACTGACTATCAGTTCATCGTGTGACTCATATGATTACTATTATTGAATATTGATACGGTGGGATCACTCGGTGACACATGTGACTGACTATCCGTTGATCTTGTGACTCATAGGATTATTGTTACTAAATATTCATAGCATGGGATCACTGTGTGACCCATGTAACTAACTATGAATTCACCTTGTGACTCATAGGATTACCGTTACTGAATGCTAATTACATGGGATCAGTAGGTGACTCATGTGACTAACTATGAGTTCACCTTGTGACTCATAGATAACCCATGTGACTGACTATGAGTTCACCATGTGACTCATAGGATTGCTGTTATTGAATACTGATACCATGAGATCACTCGATGACCCATGGGACTGACTATGAGTTCACCTTGTGATTTATAGGGTTACTGCTACAGAATACTGATACTGTGGGATCACTACGTGACCCATATGACTTTTCCTCTTATTGTTCACTGCTTTCTGATTTATGCTTTCTGCATTGTTTTGTCAAATTAATGATTTTAGACTAAATAGTTATTAACCACTTACTTTGATTACATAATGTTTTGTACAAATTTTGTTCATTGCATATTGTGATATGAAATGTTTTGAAACTTGGAATGCTAACGAGCGAAAGCTCACCCCACATTTTTCTAATATCTTTAGGTTAAGCGTTAGGTATGGTGTGAGCGTGATGAATAAAGTGCGACGGACGCTCAGAGCCATCGCCCTTAGTTTTGTTTAGTTGATTTGAAGTCTTCCATTTCATTTTGAATTAGTTTTATATTAAGATTCTGAACATCCACTATGATAGTCATTGTAATGTTTTAGAATTGTAATAAAAGTACCCGTACTTCTTGGATAGGGCGTTACAGTTATTGCCAAGCTAATTATTTGTGTTTTATCATATTTTTGTATTACTATATTCGATAGAGTTTTGGTTTAAATGCACAAAATATTTAGTTCTTAATTTACATGGAAAATTAGTTCAAACCTCTTCAAAACCACTCTATCCAAACCATTTTAAATTTTTGATAAGGTGGAAAGCATTGAAAAATAGTTTGGCCCCTTCCACAATTTTGGAGAATTAACTTTCCTTTGGAAGAGCATCATCAATGTTTGCAAACTCAATTGGATTAGATATTGTCCATAACATATAATTGAAAGAGAGTCTAACTTATGATTTCATTTGGGAGATGAACGTTGACACTTTTCCTATGCCGCTTCTCCAATTGTATGAATATTGAATGTGTATTATAATACTATTATTTGTGCATTACAATATTTACACAGTAATCACAATCAAATCATAATAATGCACAGTAACACATAAGAATACATATTCATATAATATAAAATGTACAAAATTTCTCTAGGGATACGGTACTTATGGTACCCCACGGATCGATACCATATAATGTAACATGTATCTTTATCTTTTATTTGGTTGGATTCTATTTAATAAATATATTAAATGTTTAAGAAGATACTTTCAGCAAAACACGCAAGTGTAACACGTTTGTATTAGTGGGTACCACCTTAACAAACACTATGCACATTGAGGAAACACATATGTATGCGGATTAGTCTTTTGCCTTTCGCCTTTATCTATATATAGGGGGAATTTTATATACCCTTATATTCATTTATTAAATAAATTATTATAAAAAATTAACAAATCTAGGTAGGGAATGGATCCGCGGAAAGTGAACACAAAGAAGAACCTGGCTCCATCTATGGAACACTAGAAGAAGATGGAGGAGATGTTTCAAAACATCTTCTTTTGAGTGGAAAAAATACTCCTCAATCATCACCTGATTCTTGTATTAAATTGAATATTGAAAAACAATTGAGAAAATGGATTAACTACTTGTATGAGTTTATGATTTGTGTGTAAGTTACGTGCTAGACTGTCATTTTATTATTATAGTAATCAAACTATGATGTCCCTTTATTTAACTTATTCCACATATCTTTATCTATTATATTTTTTATTGGCAAGTTAATTATTTTGTGTTCTACTATATTTCGGTATTAATATTTCCGATCCAATTTTGGTTTAAATTAAAAATATTGAGTTATTAGTTTACTTAAAAAATTAGTTCAAACCTCTTCAAAATTACCCGATCCAAACCATTTCACAATTCTATAAAAGAACAAAGCATTGCAAAATAGTTTGGCCCCCTCCACAATTTTAGAGAATTAATTTGCCTTTGGAAGATAGACATTATCAATGTTGGCAAATTCAATTGGATTAGATATTCTCCATCACAAGTAATCGAGAGAGGGTCTCACTTATGATTTCATTTGGGAGATAAAAGTTTGACACTTATTTACTATGTTACTTCTCTAATTGTTTGTATACTGAATGTGTATTATATTACTATTATTCGTGCATTAAAATATTTACATGGTAACAATTATCAAATCATAATAATGCACAATAATAAATAAAAGAATGCACATTCATATAATATAATATGCACAAAATATCTCTGAGGAAACGGTACTCATGGTAACCCAGATATTGATGCCATATAGTTTAACATGTATCTTAATATTTTATATTGTTGGATTCTATTTAATAAATATATTAATATTTAGGAAGATGCATAGCAATCAGTAAAACATGCATGTGTGACACGTGTGTGTTAGTGTGTACCTTCATAACAAACAAGCTGCACATTCAGGAAACATATATGTATGTAGACAAGTCTTTTGCCTTTAGTATATATCTATATATAAGGAGGATTTTATTTACCCTTATATTCATTCATTCAATAAACTATTATCAAACCCGATCAAATCTCAGTAGGGAATGGATGTGTGGCAAGTGAACACAGAGAAGAGCTTGGCTTCATCCCTGGAACGCCAGATGTAGATGGAGGATATATTTCAATGCATGTACTTTTTTGTAGCGAAAATACTCCTCAAACCTCACTTAATTTCTTTATCAAGCTGAATATTAAAAAAACAAAGAAGAGAAAAATGGATTAACTCATTGTATGAGTTTTTTGTTGGCATGCACGTTACGTGCTAAAATGTCATTTTATTATTATATTAATCAAACTATGATGTCCCTAAATTTAACTAATTCCACATCTATTTATTTATAATATATGTTTTGGCCAAGCTAATTATTTTTCGTTCTTTCATATTTTTGTATTGCTAAGTCCGATCGAGTTTTGGATTAAAATAAAATTTGAGTTTCTTAATTTACGTGCAAAAGTAGTTTCAAAGACATTAAAAACCACTCAATCTAAACCATTTCACAACTCAATAAAGTGGAAAGCATTGAAAGAATTTACCCACTTCCACGAACTTAAAGAATTAACTATTCTTTTGAAGATAGACATCATCAATGTTTTCAAACACAATTGGATTAGATATGGTTCTTCACAGGAAATCTAGAGAGGGTCTCAATTATGATTTTATTTGGGAAATGAACGTTTCACACTTATTTCATGTGTTGTTTCTCTAGTTGTTTGTTTATCATCAATGAGACCGGTGTGCAAGCCTTCAATGATGGTTGAGGTGGAATAAGGGTTTGGAGAAAAAGCCAAATGGAGTTTCACACACAAAAAATTAATGAAATACAATTTATTGAAAAAAATGCATTCACATCAGTAATTTAGTACTTGGTTTGTCCTAATTCAAGCTGCAATTTACCTATTCATGGGGTCAAAATTTCATAACTTTGACCCCAAAATTGAATAGGTGTATAAATATAAATATTATTGAGTGTTACCTTGTTTGATTTGTTATAACATATATTTTCAGAATATTAACTTTTTACAAGTTTTAATTATCCTCAATAAAATATATTAATGATCAAACATTTTTTGAGTCAACTGATGAGAGTCAAAGTGTGCATCTTGAATTGTTACAACGGAAGTCTCCTTCTTTTTGCTCTAGCCCGAAAAATTAAAATTTTCACTTATTCGTGCGTGTTGTGATGTTTGACAAACAACTGTTCAATTTTCTCAAAGCTTAGTTAGGATATTATTTTGCAATTATATTTTTTGTCCCTTAAATAATCTAGCATCTATTTTACACTACAGACAACCATAAAAAATGATCTGCGGGTTTGGTGAAATTTTGATCAATAATGTCAATGATAATTAGTTTCATAAAGTTCATCTTTTAAGTACATCACCGGACTTTAAACTTCCATATCTCTAATAGATAAGTTTATAACTAGCAAAATAAAGTGCCGGGTGTTTAGTGGTAAATTATCTAGTGCCTAAATGTGAAGATATTTTTTTCTTCTATTGAATGAATTAAATGAATCGGATTATGTATTACATGGGTAATTATTGCCCACATCCGTTACTTTTGGACATCTAGGGTTTGATCCAATCTCTTGATTAAGTAAATAGTAGTTATTTAGAAATCATAAAATGTGTGGCTAGTGGAAATAGAAAATTAAAAAACAATTGTCTGAAAAATGGATCAACTACTTGTATGAGTTTGTAGTTGGCGTGCAACTTACGTGCTAGAGTGTCATTTTTATAATAATATTAATTAAACTATGATGTGCCTGAATTTAACTTATTTCATGTCTCTTTATTTATAATATGTGTTAATGCCAAGCTAATTATTTTGTGTTCTATCATATTTCAGTATTTTTATGTCCGGTTGAGTTTTGGTTAAATTAAAAATATTGAGTTCATAATTTACGTGCAAAATTAGTTCAAAGCCCTTCAAAACCACTCGATCCAAACCATTGAATAACTCAATAATGTTAAAACAATTGCAAAATTGCCCGGCCCCTTCCACGAATTTAGAGAATTAACTTAGCTTTGGAATATACACATCGTTAATGTTTGCAAACATAATTGGATTAGATATGGTCCTTCGTCGAGAGAGGGTATCAATTATGATTTTATTTGAGAAATGAACGTTTGACAATTATTTCACATGTCCCTTCTCCAATTGTTTGTTTACCATCAATGAGACCGGTGTGAAAGCCTTCAATGATAGTTGGGGTAGAGTAAGGGTTTGGAGAAGAAGGCAAAGGGATATTTCACACTAAAAAAATTGATGAAATACAATTAATTGTTCAAAATGCATACTTATCAGTAATGTTTTTGTCTTTTTTTTTGTTCATGCCCGAAGAAACAAAATCTTCACATATTCGTGCGTGTTGTGATACTTGCACAAACAACTGTTAAAATTTCTCACAGCTTAATTAGGATATGATTGTGCAATTGATTCCTTTGTCCCTTGAATAATTTTGCATCTATTCTAAATCACAAACAACCATTAAATATGGTCTGCGAGTTTTGTAAACTTCGGATCAATTATGTCAATCATAATTACACTACAACAAATCCCTCTAGTTGCTACATTTTTTGGGTCACAATAATGACAGCAGTAAGTGTAGTTAATTTTATTCCCTACACTTCAAAAAAGTGTAGTAGCTGCGGGTGTAGCCAAAAGATAACACTACTCTTGAAGGTGTAGAAAATGATTTCTACACCTCAAGGTGTATGTACAAAACACTACTCTTAAAGGCGTAGTAAATGATTACTACACCTCAAAGTGTGTTTAAAAACAGTACTCTTAAAGGCGTAGCAAATGATCACTACACCTCAACGTGTATTTACAAACACTACATCTGAAAGTGTAGTGAACAATCACTACATCTGGAAAAGCAATAAAAATATATCTACACCTAGAAGCGTAGCAAAATCATGCAACGATTTAAAAAAAATTACAATTCAACCAACATTATATTTAAAATTGCAATTAAATCCACAAAGTTCCAAAAATTGCAATTTACCCCACAAAGTTACAATAATTGCAATTTACCCCATAAAAGATAATCAGACAAATGTGCAGAGACACAAACAACCTTCAAATCAAAATCCCAGTATATCAGCACATGTATAGCTAGCACTAAACAAAAGCATGTCATGATAAATTGCAGCTGTCACATTATTCATTTTATGGTGAGAAAAGAGCAAGAGGATGGGAACTTACCTGTTTGCATCGATCCCTTCGACTGTATATGCCTGTTTAGGATTAGAACCAGTAGGATAAGCTTTGATGAGCCACCAGCCACACAGTTACCTGATCAAAAAAGAAAATCTACAGAATTATAAAACCATAATGCAGTAGCTAATAGCTATATTATTACCTGCTTATATACATCAGCCTGTCGTTACATGCATAATTATCTCTCCTCTTCAATCGTAGATTTCACAATCAAAGAATCATTCGATCCAAGTGATAATGGCTCTAATTTGGGGCTCGGGTTCAAAACCTGCAAACCAGATGGTTTAACAACAAAGTAAAAACTATAAAGCAGTGA
>JAULKM010109313.1:0-23439 GCA_032355605.1 Rubia tinctorum
TCTCTGTTCTTATCTAGACAGTATGGACACAAATGAAGCTTTCCAGAACATGGGATTTTAACCTTTTCGTCTCTAAGCCCATAGTAATACTCATCTCTTACTTCATCCAAATCTAAACATCTTCTTTCACTCCTTGCTTTGCTTCCCCGAGATATATTTCTGTAACTGCTTGCTTCCGTGGTCCGAGACATTTTTTATCTAACATAATTTAAAATGGAAATTTCACGTCAGCTGACCTGTTTCTTGGAGAAGCCAGAACTATACTGAAAACTGTTTTACCATTTAGCATAAGGATTTAAGGTCATTAAGAAATTTCAAGTTATATTGCCTCAATAATACGAGACAGGAGAAAATAAGTTATATTGCCTCATTTGCAGTTATATTACCCAGCAGAAAATTAGTGAACCATGAGCCTTAACCTTGACCTATCAACCTTGAATTTGTAAATATGAACGTATCTTGTAAAAGCAAGAGAAAAGACATAAACCTTTTTGAATCGTACTATAGAGAAGCAATGTCTTGTAAAGTCCAAAGAAAATAAATAGGAACGTGTTCCATCAGATCTTATGTACTCCCTTTATCCTACTCTTTGTTTCGAATTGAATCTCAGCATGGTCATGTCGTAAAGATCTACCTTATAGTAATGCAACACGAATAGGTGAACAACATGTAATGCAAACTTACAATAAGATTTGGAAGGACTGTACTATTCAAGAAGCAGATAAAACACACTCAATGAAACAACTTGTGAATCTTTGGCATTGCCCTCGAGACAGGGCTTCAAGATACCCACTGATTCCCTGACTTTTGATTGCTGCCAAAAGAATAGGAAATGTCAATGCAAAATAGATTTAAAAAATATTAGCATTGATTAGATAAAAAGATCTATTCAATTTACAAGGTAGTGAACCTAGTTCCTCATCTCATCGTAAGCTGGAAAAAAGAAAGAAAACACATAACTATCAAGAAAGAAACACAACCATTAGTGCTTCATGTTCTAGCCAACATATGCTACTACATATTTTTGTCCAGAGACCGAGGGAATGACTACATCCATTATCGCAAAACCTTTGGGCTCTTTTGTTTTCTTCCTACCACGTTTTGGGGAAGCCCACAACTGTACTTTGCCTAGCAAATAGTTTTCCCAGTCTTCTTGCATGACTTGCAAAGGATAATGTACAATGATAAGAACGATAAAAGGATACTGCAAATTAAGTAGAAAGTTACAATCTCCATCCAAATAAATTGTGGAGGATTGCAACTTAAAGACAAAAACTTAGTAACACGAACATTATTAGAAGAAAGTGCTAAACACCTTGTTAGGGGGCAATAGGCTAGCTTTATTTACTTTATCTCTAGGTATTTCATAAGTTCAAATTATAGCTTTGTCTTTTGCTAACAATACAATATCGTGTTGCGGAGAATAGATTTTAATTCTAGTTTCCCTGGTCGAAACCTGGACTTGTGGGATCGACCAAAATCAACCTAGACTGAACCGAATGATCCAAATGTTTTTGGTTTGATAACTTTTTTTTCATACGCTGCTATTTAGATCTATATAGAATCATTTTCAGACGCTATAAAGGATCAGAAGGCTAAGATGAAGTTTATCACAGGAAACACCACGTTATGAATGCGCTAAGGTTTCTAGAAATTGCCATCTAAACTACGCAATGGAGAAACCAGATTCTTAAACCACGCATCTTGGAACCTAGGTCACCCTCTCGGAGTAGCAAGAGAATCAGGACCAACAACTGAACTGTTTATAGCAGCACCTAAGAAAATCTATATGGTACCTTGCTGGCTTGTTAATATCTGGATTTTTTGCTTATCTAAACTACAGTAATTGCAGAAGAAAGTTGAAATCAATGACACTTAAAAGAAGCACACACGCTACATTGATGAGCAAAAATGAAATGGAAAACAGGACTTTGAACCAGGCTTCGAAGAGAGTATCATGGATGACAATGACATGAATGGTCCTTTCGTTAAAAAAATGTGTGCCAATTATACATGCAAAGCACGAGAAAGGAAATGAACTTAATTGACACTTATCACCTTTAAAGCTGTAGTTCTTGCTATCTCCACAGCTGCATCGCCATCATTAGCAAACATGTTCTCCCACCCTGTTTAAAAAGATTTATAAGAGGATCAATACCCTTAACAATTAACTCATAGCATGACACAAAGATGCACACGTAGTAACAATTCCATTAAATGAACACATCCTATCAAAAACAAAAGAGGTCAACAGAAGAGTAGGCCAAATGAAGAGAATTCTAAGTGAATCCCTTTTCACATAGGTAGTAATAAAGTAGTAGGTCAACTGAGAAATGTGGCACACTAATTATCAGATTATTTAGAATAAAATTACAATAGATCATCATAAACCAACTTATTTGACATAGTAGTAACACCAACTACTATAACATCAATAAAAACGATTATCACAAGTGTAGCCGTTTAGAAAAATCGTCATCGAGCTCCTTATAATGATTTTTGCCTAGTTTGAAATGAGCTCTAAGACATGGCAATGCTATTGCTCACTTCTTTCACACTCACAAGTGCATGTTTATTTGGAAAGACCTCCACAGATCAAGATCTGCACCTTAATGAGCTCCCTCTGCATCTCAAAGACCTCCAGCTTTTTTACAGAGTCTTCAAATGGCATAGTATTAATGTCAACAATATCAACAACCAAATCAGGGAACAAAACCAATGTATCCCTAACATCATCCTCAGATTTTACATTCCCAGAAACAATAAAGGCTCTATGTAGAAACAACAACAATAATAAATTTGATAGCTCCTTATCATATATTAACTGAAAATGAAAAGGATATGTATACACGTGTACCTGAAAGGGTCATGAGAGATGATGGAACAGAGTGATAGAGAGACAGAGAGACAAATCCAGCCAGCACAAAGCTACAAACATGAGCCGGAAAGAATTTTATGACTAATATGATCATTGTAATGTTCATTAGATAATTTTGAAAAATAAATTCAGATGATGAAGTGACGAAGTCCAAAACTACAAATACTGTGTCCCCTTCGACCATGGATGCGTCGAAAATCATAAACTAAAGGTTTGTGCATTCACCTTGTTCACCCTCAACCCAAGCACATCATGATCTAAAGGTCTGTACCTAAACTCATGCTGAATTGCAATGGAGAGACTATAAAAAAAACCACGATCAATAATATATATTTCACTTAAAGAAGATATATAAAAGTAACGCATAAGGAAGGGTAATAAACTGACATATCTTCAGTTATCGCAATGTGTTAGTTATCTGAATTTCAGTGCAAAAAGTATGAATGAGATTGATAGAACAATTTACAATGTCATGACATATTTATCCAACCTGACCTGCAAAAGAACAGATGCTGCAATATGAGAACTGACACAAAGTTGGAAAAGTGAAAGCCTAAGCTCTGGTAACCAATCACCATGCTCATTTACAACAAAGATTAACGGTATCGCTTCCAACATATTCAGGGAAAAAGATAGTATCGAAATTACAACAAGAATGAATATGCTCAAAATAGAGCAAAAAATCTTGCCTACGCAAATCGAGATAAAGTTAAGATAATGCAAGTTTCAGTTTTATCTTCCTGAAAACTTCAGGAACATCTTCATCCTGAAGAATCTTCTCCTTGCCATTTTTTACCAATGGATTAAACTAAGAAGATGACATTTTGCTCTAAATTCCAACCTCTGAAAATGGAGTTACAGACCCTTGATCATCTTCCTCTCCTTTGAGTTGTTCATTGGTGGATGAATCATTAGTCTCCATCATTTTCGAGGGCTTCTAGCCATGAAAAACCACCAGGAAAAGCGATTAACATTAATCATCAACAAATCTGAATCATAAGAGAGGGAGAAAGAACCTGTAGTAATTCTCTTTCCTTAACCACCGGAAATGCCCCTATGCATTTCATTACCTTCTTGTGTATCAGAACAAGCATCGAGACTAAGAATCTTCAAGAAATAATTGTTCTTAAGTTGTGTGTTTTGCCACGAACAGTTCACGTCTGAAAACTGCGTGAAGCTAGCTCAAATGTCATTATGTGAATCCAGTATAGTAGCAGATTCTTCGGATAAAAAATAAATTGATGATCACACAAAAACTACAAACAATATATCTATATAATATACCTAAACAATAATATATACCATGATTTAAACATATAGACGAAATTACATATTTTTTTCGAACTTCCATCTGCTTCTGCTATGCTTTCTTCTTCTCTGCTTCCACTAAGTGCAACTTCTCAAAGTTGAACTCCTGCACCAAAAGCCAACCCAATATAGTAACGGTTCAAATTTTATCTCAAAATCACACAAACAAAACGAAACCCATTAACAAAAATATGTTTCCAACCATAAATTGGATCCAAAAAAATGCACCTCTTGAGCGGAAACGGAAATCTCATTGGCTTTCTTCTCGGTTTCTTTCCGGATGAATCGGACCATCTGCTGGATCTTCTTGGAGACATCCCTAAACAAACAAAGTAGTATTCTTTCCGGATGAATCGACGAACCCAGGGAGGTGCTTCTGAGAGCAGGTGGGGATGAAGGCCCCGGGGACGGCGAAGAGGATGGCCTTCTTGCCGGCGGTGAGGTCAGAGATGAAAACGGTCTGGATGTCGTCGGAGGCATCCAGGTAGGAGAGGGTGAATTCCGGAAGCTTGTCGCCGACAGAGAGGGTGGCGGAGATTCTGGGGACGGTGGAGAATTTGAGTGGTTTGGGGTATTGGCGGCGGAGGGAGTGGAGTTTGAGGGGGAGTCGGGTGATTGAGAAAGAGGAGAATGATTTGGTGCAGAGGAGAAGGTTTCGGTCGACAAAGTAGGCTAGTAAAAAGGGGAGAACCTTGAAGAAGATTTAAGAAGGGAGGATAAGCATAAGAAGGAAGGAAGAGGATAAGCCAAAACGCTGCGTTTTTAGCGAAAGTTTTTGCGAGCGAAAATCTACTGTGGATCAGCTATCCGCGCTTTTATATAGTAATAGATAGTAGATATGACTAGCCAACGTGATTAATAATGTAATTATTAATTAATAAATATGTGGGTATTTTTTTATAACTTGTGAGTGCAAAAAATAATAATGCGGTGCTTAGTGTACAACTTGTAGGTGTTTCAACCATCACTTGTAAGTTCTTCAAATGTAATCTATAGGTGTTTTATTATAACTTGTGCATGCAACAAAAATAACTTGGTGCTTAGAGTACAATTTGTAGGTGCCTTAATAATAACATGTAGGTTCTTCTTTTATAAATTGTTCGTGCCACGAAATTTTAAATGTAACATTTAGGTAAGTGCGCTACATAAACAACTTGGTGCTTGGAGTATAGTTCGTAGGTGCCTCGTATATAACTTGTAAGTGCTTCTTTTATAACTTGTATGCGCTATATACTAAAACAACTTGGTGCTTAGAATATAATTTGTGAGTGCTTTAAATGTAACTTGTAGGTGCTTTGAAGACCGTCTTTCCATAGGCTTATGGAAAGACGGGTTTAATTAGAATAATTAAACGGTAAAAGGTTTTAGTTGCAATATTAAAAATGTATTATGCAACACGCAGTAGTCATAAAGTGTATGACCCGATTAATACAACCCAAAATTTTTATTTTCATTTCTTCTAATTTGCATTTTAGACCTTGGTCTTTTCATGTTTTATGGAAAGACAGTCTTTCAAGAGGCGGACTCTTTAACTTGTGTATTCTACTAAACAACTTGGTGTTTACAATGCAACTCCTTGGTACTTCAACAAGTGCTTGTAAGTGTTTCAAATGTAACCTGTAGGTGCTTCTTTTTATATATTATGTGCTATGCAAATAATTTGATGTTTAAAGTATAACTAGCAAGGGTTTAAAGTATAATTTGTAGTTGGTTTAAATTAATTTAATTTTTTACTTCAAAGTTCTCTCAATTTTATTCATACACAAAGTGTCCAACATGAATCACAAATAGAAACTAAAAGAACTTATAGGGAAAATGAACATCACATACAAATATAGCAGCAACAAAGCCTTTGTAATACATTTTGTTGATAATTCTTTAAATGTTGTGTAATATTTATTGTGACGTTCACATTTTTATATATTTCACGGATGACTCTTAATGTATTGTGTAATATTTTATTGTATTAATGTGATTAAATCGTCTTATGATACATATTTTTATATCAGTGGTAGAAATGTAGTTATTCGAACAATTTGATTACTTCTCACATGATGCATTCTAATTATAAGCATGCTATTAACACTTTGGATGCCATCAAGTCATCTTCTAAGTATAATTTTATGTCGTGTAGAAAAATAAACACATACAATACACATTTACGTAAAACAAACAAATACATGGATGTAGTGCGCAATTTCATACTTCAAAATAAACATTATGAATAATGCAGCGAATAATGTAATGAATAATATTATTCAAAATATTTTTACAAAATAATATTAATCTTAATATTTTTATAAAGTTAATTAATACAAAGGAAAAGAATGTTTATTTGGACCACTTTATATATTATGATTTATTTTACATTATCTTATTATTTTTCACTCCATAATTTTTTACATAATCTACTATTCTCTTCATTTTTTAGCATAACTTCTTCTATCATGAATTTTATACCTGTTTCTTTCTTTATATTTATTTTTCAATATTTTTCTTTATATTTTTACATTTATTTTTATTCGTATCAATTTATTTATAAATTAATTTTATTAATCTCTCCCGCTGTATTTTTCTTACTACTACTGACATTTTTCGAATCACCTCCTCTCTCTTCAATTTTTTTCTCTTTATTTCTTTAGTTGTTTTCGTATTAATTTCTCTCAATATATTTCTTGAATTATTTTTCTTTACATTACTTCAACCATTATCTTTCTCCCTATTATGGTATTAATTTATCTCTTTATATTTTTGTATCATTTCCTTTAAATATATTTTTTATATTAATATTTATATCTTCACTTCTATATTATTGTCTCTCCATATTTATAATAATATTTTACCTTTTTAACTATTCTTGCATTCTCTTGTGATCTTATAAAGTATCAATTTATATCTTATATTTTTCTTTTTTATCTCTACATTTCTCTTATTACATAATATATTTACATATTTTTCACAACTCTTCATTTCTCCCCTTTATTATCATCAATTTATCTCTGCAATACTCGATAAAAACTAATTTTATTTAATTATATTTTAATATTTATACTTTATAAGATAGAAAGATACTCAACAATTCATTTTCCCACCCATGTATTAATGTTTGATAGACTTTTCTATTAATATAAATTATAGTAATTAAAAATATTAAACATGTTTTATTTTCCTAAACCTTTCAAAACATGTACTCCCTATGTCTAAGACTAAACTGCACAATTACTATTTGATAATTAACATTGTCAAACTTTGATCACATATTTGAATAGATATATAAACAATAATATTAATGTACTCCGTAATAAGTAGTTTCTAATGTGGTATTGTTGAATTCTTCGTAATAACTAGTTTCTAAATATCAATTAACATATTATACGTTGTTAAACATATTATTGGTCAAACATATTTCTGGAAGACCGTGAAAAGATTTTGTAAGTTTCGGAGGGAGTAATAAATTCACTATGGTATAAGCTAATTATTAGGGGGAAATAAACATAAAATAAATATAAATATAAAATATCAAACGAATATTAGGCTTTTAGAGAAAATAGTGAACTTGATGTAAAAACCCTTTTCACCGGATTTATCACTACTTTTTTCAAAGCTAATTCAACACCAACTCATGATTTAAAGCATTTCAAGAATCTCTTTGTCAAAATAAATCAGTTAGATAATTAGATTTAATTTTATCTTGTTGACTAGTTAGAGTTATATTAGAACTAGTCTACCTTCATGTTTTGTACTCTCTATTTATTCTCATCATGTTCAATATAATAAACACGGGAAATTACTCTTTCTTTGTATCAAAGCAAGTTCTGATACCAAACCCTAACTTCCAAATTTATTCTTTTTTTCTGCCGCCTCCCCCTCTTCTTTCCAACGACAGAACCACCACCGGTTCAAGAAACTTCCGTTCCAACTTCCGGCCAACTTCCGGCGGCTTTCGGTAGTCTTTACGGTGTAATTCAGTGGCAATTTTTCTCCACAGTTCGATTCATCCCTCCTTAAAGCAGTCCCGACGTTATCCTTCTCAGTCCAGCAATGGCTTTGTCAAATTCTCCGGCGTTTGTTTGTGCAGTCCAGCGGCTTCTTCTACCAGCGAGCTCTATTTCCATCGTCATAAGCTTTTCATCCGCAAACACCACACCTTCCGCATCTATCTCCAGCGCCCTTCATCTCTTCCGTGCACGGCGACATCATCCCGGACTTCTTCTTCTCCAACGGCGTATCTCCGGTCAAGGCCCAGACCAGGGCTTTCCCTCAGCGTGTGTTATACACGCGCTCATAGTGAAGAAGGCTTGTGAACTTTACGCGCGCGTCGACCACATTAGCGCGTAAAACCCACGCGCTCGTCTGCCTGCTCGCACATCGTGCACTCAGTTCTTCAGCCTTTCGGTATTTTTTGAACTTTTTCGGCAATCCTTATTTGCTATATCTATGGCTTCTTTCAAGTCACGTGGGATTAAGCACAATGGCTCCAAGTGGATTGTAGATTTTGGTGCCACAACACATATGGCATCGTCCCTTACCGCTGTTGATCAAGTCGCACTTTATCATGGGTTTTCCAACGTGTATATTGGTAATGGCTCTCAACTCCCTATTACTCATGTTGATAATTCTCGGATCTCTAAATCTGTGTCTCTTTATGATGTGCTTATTGTGCATGACATTACTAAAAAATTGTTTTCGAGTAGCAAATTAACTCGAGATTTAAATGTTGTTGTCTATTTTGATGATCGATCATTTACTATTCGGCATAAAATTAATAGTGAAACCTTGGGTCACGGTCACGGTCACGGTCACAGTGAAAATGGGCTTTATGTTTTAGACTATGGTGCATCAGCTTTACTGTCTTCTATGATGTCAAATAAGTTGTGTGCGTCTTTTGAAACCTGGCATGCTAGACTTGGTCATATTCCACATTCCGTTATTTCTGGTTTAAGAGCTTCTGGATCTTTATCTGTCTCATTGCTTTTGCAGAAACCTACCATTTGTGATGCATGTGAAAAGGCTAAAGGGAAGCGTTATCTTTTTATACAAATGATAAACGTGCTGCTAGAGTACTTGATCTAGTTCATTGTGACTTATGGGGACCCTCTCCTCTTTTATCTGAATATGGTTTCTCCTACTATGCTATTTTCCTCGATTATCATTCCTGACACTCGTGGTTTTACCCACTGCGGCGCAAATATGATTTTTGGGGTGTTTATCTCCATTTTGAGGTTTTTGTGGAGAACCAGTTCTCTTCCACTATTAAGGTGTTTCAGAGTGATGGGGGGACTGAGTTCGTAAATGGTCGCTTACGCTCTCACTTTCAGACAAAGAGCATTAACCATCAGATTTCTTGCCTGTATACTCCTGAGCAGAATGGAGCGCATCGCCACATTACTGAGATGGGTCTATGTATGTTATACCACTCTCATATCCCTCTTTCTCACTGGTCTCATGTTTTTGCTACAACAGCTTATACTATAAATTGGTTGCCGACTCCTGTCCTTGGTGGACGATCACTATATGAAGTTATTAATGGCAGGGCTCCTATTACGCGAACTTTCATGCTTTTGGTTGTCGTGTGTACCCTTATTTTTGTCCTTATGCAGCTAACTTACTCCTCGCAGTTTGCCTTCTATCTTTCTCGGGTATGAATCCCAGTACAAGGGATATCGGTGTTTGGATCCTACATTCAAAAAGTTATATGTTACCATACATGCTCGGCTTGATGACACTTTCTTCCCCTATGTTGATGGTTCTGCTTCCGTACCTCCATCATCTCTGTATGTCTCCACTTTTTTGGATCCCACTGATACAGCAGCTCAAATCCTGCTTCTTCCACCGTGGCTTCTCCTCCTACTCGGCTTGTCACTTTGGTTGCCAGCCCTCCTGGCTCATCGATGCTATCATCCTCACCGACTACGACACCCTGTTCTGTCTGCTCTGCAGAATCAGACCATCCAGTGGCCGCTCTAATGCATTATACTTTACCGATCTCGCCATTGACCAACTCACCTGGTTCTCCTAGCAGCCCATCCGATTCACTGACCACCTTACCGGCCCCTTTGCCAGCCCCTTCGTCAGCCTCGACTGCTCCTCCAGTTTCTCTACCTAGGTCTCGCACTCATCGGATGACTACTAGGTCGGTTACTGGCGCTATTCATGGCAAGGTTTATTCAGACATTATCGCTCATGATCTTACTGATGCTCTGCTTGCTCAGTCTAAGCCCACAGATTATCGCACTTCTCTTCAGAATCTGACTTGGGTTTCTGCCATGGATGACGAGATAGCGACTCTTCGTGGCCAGGACACTTGGGACTTAGCGCCTCAACCTTCAGGTGCTAACATTTTTGGCTTTAAATGGGTTTATAGGCTCAAGTATCGACCGGATGGCACTATTGATCATCACAAAGCTAGACTTGTGGCGCAGGGTTTCTCATAGATTTTGGGTTTTGACTTTGACCACACTTTCAGTCTTGGTTAAAGCCTCCACTGTTCGGACGGTTCTCGATATTGCCACGATGTGTTCCTGGCCACTTCATCAGATGGATGTCAAGAACGCTTTTCTTAATGGAATTCTCGATGCTCTGGTCTATATGAAGCAACCCATTGGATATCAGGACCATGTTCATCCAGATTATGTTTGTCGCTTGCGAAAGGCCATTTATGTTCTTAAACAGGCCCCTCGGGCATGGTTCCAGTGTTTTAGCATTTATTTGATTCAGCTTGGTTTTCAGTGCAGCTCAGCCGACACTTCTTTATTTGTTCTTTCGAGAGGGTTGTCATTACTGTATCTCCTTCGGTATGTGGACGACATCATTCTTACATGAAACGACTCGATCCTTATTCGCCAGTTCATCGATCGGACACATCGAGAGTTTGCGATCAAGGATCTCGGTGCTCTTCATTACTTCCTTGGTCTTGAAGTTTCACCTACTTCATAAGGTTTACTTCTCGGTCAGGCGAAGTATGCTCGGGACATACTGACTCGAGCTGGTATGTCTAACGCTGCACCAGTTTCCACGCCCTTTGTTCTTGTATCTCAGTTGCATAGTTCGACCAGTCCACCATTCAAGAATCTGACCCTGTATCGTTCTCTTGTTGGAGCTCTTCATTACTTGACCATCACTCGTCCAGAATTGGCCTTCTTAGTCAACACAGTCAGTCAGTATCTTTAAGACCCCAGAGATGATCATTTTGCTGCCGTTACGCAGATTCTACGCTATGTTCGAGGTACACTTCATTTCGGTCGCACATTTCAATCTGCTAGTTCTCCTGAGGTATTGGGGTATTCTGATACTGATTGGGCTCGCTTTCTGGAGACTCGTCGATCTACTTATGGATTAGCTGTCTTTCTTGGTGGGAATTTTGTTTCCTGGAGTGACAAGAAACAGCCCACAGTTTCTCGTTCCAGCACTGAGTCTGAGTACCGAGCTCTAGCCAACACCGCTTCAGAGGTTGTGTGGCTCACTCACTTGCTTCATGATCTCTGAGTTCCTCTGTCTGGACCTCCGTTGTTGTTATGTGACAACCGTAGCGCTATTTTCTTGGCTCAAAATCCAATGGCTCACAAGTGGGCGAAGCACATCGATATCGACAATCACTTTGTTCTGGAGTTAGTGACCTCCAGCAAGTTTCGAGCTGCGCACGTACCTACTTCTCTTCAGATAGCGGATATCTTCACCAAGGGGCTTTCTCGTTCGCTGTTCGAGTTCTTCATATCCAAGTTATGCGTTGGCGAACATCTGACGCTTCGCTTGAGGGGGGTTCCAGAATAAATCAGTTAGATGATTAGATTTTATTTTATCTCGTTGACTAGTTAGAGTTATATTAGAACTAGTCTACCTTCATGCTTTTTACTCTCTATTTATTCTCTTCATGATCAATAATAATAAACACGGGAAATTACTCTTTCTCTCTTAAAAAAGTTCAAAATTAAATATGTTGAAAGAAAATATAACTTCATTCAGTTGAAGTAGAGTAAAAGTTTAAAAATCAAGTATAACGGGTGAGAATTATGTTGGACTCCTATTACCACCTGTAATAAATACATAGAAAAACAAAATTAATATCATAGATGAAACCCAAAAAAAAGAGCTATAAAATAAAAATGTATCAAATTTCTAAACATTGTTTAAGAATTTTAAGCTCCAATGTGAGATTCAGCAGCATCAAAGTCTTGAAATAATGAGTGTTTTTCATTCCCTATGTGAAGATCAAAATCGTAGATTATCAGTTGAGTTGATTGTTACTCAAACAGATTGTATGAATTAGTAGTAAATATGATGAGTTTATGCATTCTGATAAACATGAAGATCATATCAATTATATTGGTTATAATTGTCCTTAACGTTTCATGTTTATTTAATGTTTATTTTATGTACTCTAGAAACTGAGCTCCTATCAACTACATTATCACTTAGTACTAAACCTTACAAAAAACAGGTGAACTGGACACAAATTAGACATCATGCTGCATCAAGTAAGTTCACTTAAAGAAATAAAAAAAGCATTAAACACCAAGCAAGCACCATCAATCCATATAATCAAGCCTAATAAGACCATGACTCATCACGCTGGATAAAGCAAAACACAAAAATACATCAGCTATAAGTCAGCACTGAAAACCTCATCCAAGTATAATCCATCACTTGAAAAACATCATCCCAACGCAATAAAACCATCACTGAAAGCTTAATGGGTCTGCACTCAATTATAACAGGTAAGATCATACCAGGATATTTTCAATAAATCAGAGATCAACACTCAGTCTTCACAGATCAACAGTCAAGATTTGATGCATGATGAAGCTTTGTAGGGAAGTTTTTTACATCTGCAATAGTTGACCTTCATAATCAATTGAAAGATATAAAATATTACCAAGTACATAATATTTCAATTCTTGCAAATCTTGATAATGTGAGGATTTACATTTTCGCCACTAATAGTTGCATGGCACCAGACAAACCAAATAATAATTAACATGGAAGTGAAGGTACAATACAGCTTCTTTTTGGAAAAAAAAAATCATATATTGCTAACAATAAAGATCTACCGAACGCCACCTTACGCTAATCTCTTCTCTACGATGGGCAGTCACAAGTTAGAATACTAATCTGTGTAACACCATGAAAAATAATCAGCAATAGCGCGAAACAAACATTGAATTATTGAAGTTCGACATGGAAATAATTTATCACAACTCTTACAATAACTCCTGGAGTAGCATTTCTGTAAGCATACTTGTATGCTACTTTTATGCTTTCATAAGAAAACCTACAAAATTTGTACTCCAACTACTAAAATCAACAGAATGAACTCTTAATTTATTGATAATTATAACTTGAATTCCAACTATTGAATACTGATTTTTGCAATACAACTCTCAGGAAAGGAAGCATTTTCATAAAGTTATGGACAAACCACAGTGGCTTTTACCTTAAATGTTATATTTTTTGTAAAATTTAAATATTGTATTTTAAAAGTTAAAACAAGTAATAATATGTATTTTAATGTGAAAATATAAAAATATATAATATAAAAAATATTTTTAAAATTTTAAAATTTAGTATATGTAATTTAAAAAATACAGTGTATAAGGTAAAAATAAGTTGCATGTATGCCTGTCAGGAGACCCATCCTTTGATGAATGATATAGTTTGAGTACGTATGATATTCAAATAAATTTAACTATCTATGATATTGATTTTAGATACATGTATTTCTTGTATTGATCTCGCTTTACATTACTATAACCATTTTATGTCTCCACATTATAGTATCAATTTCTTTCATTTTCTGTATCATTTTCTCTACATGGAGTTTTGTATTGATATTATATTTTCACTTCTTTTAGCCTCACTTCTTACACCATTCTCTCCATATTGATTTTCACACACTTTTATAATTTATTGTGTTAATTCTTCTCTGAAATATTGGTGTGTACATTTTATTGCCTCATAGATCTACGTAATGATTGTCCCGTTATCTTTGACATGATTATACTCACAAATTTTGACCACGTAATTATACTCAAAATGAGAACTGAAGCAAGATATACATAAATTGAATCTCATCTTTAGAAGTACATTGAACCCACATTCTAAACTAATAGATTTCATAAAAACAAACCGTTCAAGTTTTTATTTTTTAAAATTTTTTTGATGCCAACATTTCTTCAATGTTATTCAAAATGACCTAAAACATCACTCTTGTTGTTTTCTTGAACAAGAGTTTTTAGCCATCTTTTCCATTTACAACCTTAAATAGTAGCGAAAAAGGGATATGCTCATGTGCTCTAATGGTTAGCTAACTCCAGCCTTCCTCTTTCTCAAGTTTAGTTCAGCATTTGAATTATGTCCCTCTTGGATCCATTCTGGTGAAAATAAGGCGAGTTCATTTTTCTCGCATAGTCTTGAAGACTCATCATCATCTCTAGCAGCAAAAGTACCACCTAAATGCAATGTCCAATTGCACCCACTTTCATCCTTCTCCACTAGATCCTCCTTCGGGGAAGAGGAATAGAAGTCGGGTGTCCAAGATGAGATTGGCTTCCAGTACAGGGATAAACGTAGATGAAATCATGAAAGAGAACTCTAAGCTTAACATTGTAATCTCTATGTCCCAATTTAAGGTTCTCCTAATAATTTTGCATAAGTTATAACGGAAACTATGCATATATATATATATGGAAAAGTGAATAATACCTAGAATACGGTGGGATGATAAGATGGTAAACAAAACAAAAACAAAAGGAAGAACAACAAAAACTACATTACAAAGTACCTCTCGAGCGAATTTCACCGTCTGTGATAGTGAAATACAAACTCATCTCTTTAACCTATAATAATTAGAGATTAATAAACAAACACATTCTTGCATTTCAAACATCATCGAAACGAAATTACATTATTTACTTACTAAAATGCAAGGTGATCCTTCCACAACTCGGTTTTAAGTGAACCACTTCTCGAAGATCTACACTCAATGTGTTTAATAAGAATGTCTCATTTACGGTCGCATCAACGAAACAAAGCAGATTAAATGATAACTATAACGTTCTTGAAAAGTAATCAACCTGTTCGGAGAGCTCATTTTTTGTGATGTTTTATAGTGTATAAAACAATAGCATTAGCATCTAAAACAACAATGAATGATTGATCTATAAGTATCCTTACACAATTTGTATGAAGGATTCCACCAGGCTGGGGATCTGAATTCCTTTTTTGCGTACTCTTCTAAAGGTGTGACTCAGATGCATTTTCTTTTTTTATAAATTCATTTCAATTCCGAGTCGGAGGCAATATCTGCATTTGTACATACAGGTTTAATTATTTATAATAGCTTATAGCAGTAAATAGAAGATACCATGCCACATATACATCAAAAGCTAGGGGAAAAGTGGATCAGTGGGCACTAATATCATATGCTTGACACAAGAAAATAAAAACCTGAAAACAAAGCCATGAAGTGATGAAGTAAGGTATATCAAAAGAGAAAAAAATATCAATGATACTAAACAAACAAAGAATAACAAGTGATATTAAACAAACCGTAATTAACACGACACTGGAATCTAGCTATGTAGCTTAGACCTTATTAATTTATCACGTTGTAGTATTTGTGGGTTAATTCATTAACCAAAAACCACTATACAATGTAGAGTACAAGTACATAATGGAGGGTGCAACATATAGCTCCCAAAGTAATTTAAAAAATATTTTGATTCTAA
The DNA here is from genome assembly GCA_032355605.1 of Rubia tinctorum. Taxonomy (NCBI): domain Eukaryota; kingdom Viridiplantae; phylum Streptophyta; class Magnoliopsida; order Gentianales; family Rubiaceae; genus Rubia; species Rubia tinctorum. Next base: position 15,910 of record JAULKM010109313.1, read on the forward strand.
AACCTAAGTATAAAAAATACTATCAGGAATTTGAGAAGATTTTACTATCATTTCTTTCGTTTTATTTATCCATGTGATTGTATAATTTAAAGAGTAGGTCTTCTGACAGGCGGTTTATCCATAAATTTATGGATAGAACACTTTTTTTATCTTATACACTACATTTGTTAAATTACATACTAAATTTAAAATATTTAAAAATAGTTTTTCCTATTATATATTTTATATTTTCACATTCAAAATATACTTGCTTTAACTTTTAAAATATAATATTTAAATTTTATAAAAAAAATTACAATATTTAAGGTAATAGCCACGGTGGATGACTGTCCGTCTTTCCTAAGACTTTCTCTTATTTAAAATATCTTAAAATCTTGTTAGTGAGTAAGCTCTAGCCTTACCTCTTGCAAGTATTGTATATGCAATTAATGATAATTCAGAGGAGTTGGGCAAGAAATGTGAGCTAGTATCACATGAAATAATATATTTAACCATTTCATGAAGGTTTCTATCTCATGCATATAAGAACTGGCCTCTTAAATTTATGACAGTGTTAGGAGGAGTCTCTTCATCACCCACATCAATTTTCTTTTCTTAACTTTTAAACCGATACGACAAGATAGTGATCAGTTACAGTGGTTTAATCCACAACGGGATATTTGGATGCTACCCCTGGATTTTTTTTTAAAAAATGAGAATGATATATTTGTCCAACTCCTTCAACGGTAAAATTAATAATGTATAATGTTGAATTATATTTGATGAATGATATATTTTAAATACGTATGTATTTTTAAAAAATCTACGTGTGACATTGAATTTAGACAAGTGATTTATTCAAATTGTAAGTGAATTATGCCCCACATTTGCATAATTCACAAATACAATATATGCAATGCATAATTTAGTGTTTTAAAATTAACATTATCCCTACATTAGTAAATAATGTAATTAATTATTACCATTCAAATTATTTTACAAAGTAATGTTATAAATTTCAATTAAAAATAACCAATACGTAGAAAAAAATTATACTACTTCGTATCACTTTTTTGTTGTATTATTTATGTCATCTTATATAATATACTATACCTTTTTACATTTTCTGATCACACAATTGAAAACATTCCACAAATTAGTTCTCGTTTGTCTTCTACACACACATCAGTTCTTGAGAATCCTAAAAGCTGACCATATCATTCTTTTACCCCCGGCACCTTCTTTGTATAACTGCATAAGCACATCGGTTCTGTAGCCAAAAAAATCAAAGCCACTCTAGCACAAATTACAGCATCATTCAGTCATTTGATCTGTCAGACCAATAAGTGATGTAATTAACCAAAAAATTCCTCCTGAAATCTATTAACACAAACACCGACCTAAAAGTATCAGTCAATCGACATGCACAAGCTAAATCAAACGGAGAATTTACCTAGTGAATTTTGAGTACTAAAGAGTGAGAACTCATTAGAAATACATAGATTTACTAAGGGACTGTAGTCCAACTGCACTCATCTTCTGAAATAAGAAGTAATATGAAAACAACATAAGTGATATAAGTACTGGAGATTGATTAGAAGCATTGGGGAGATAGTCATCATAGAAAAAGCTTCATTCACACACACACAAGACAACTAAACACTAAAATGAATTAGTAAATAACTAAATATTCCAATAAAGACATTCATATAAATTTAAAATAAATTATGAAACAAATTACACACCTTGACTGCACCTTTTTTCTGAGCAAAGTATAGTTTCACATACCATTGCAGTGATATAGAAGATTAGCAACTGCAACTTTCAGTTCTCTGTTTGCTGTATCACTTTCCCACAGCTGAAGACACAATTGATTTCCTTCCCATATCTTCCGCAACAAATTATCCTAACATGAAATATAAGCAAACAATAAGCTTCCAAATCAAATATTTTCTTAATTATCTAGCAGCAGTCATTTCCATCAGACATGATTCTGCTTTACAACAAAGATCATTTCATATTAGCATCCTCCTCAATTCTTTTCCAAGCTAACTTCATATTAGAGCAACACACAAAATTCCATCCATGATCTAGCCATAATACCAAAGTTCAGTTCAACAAGCTTTGAAACTGTCTACATTTCCACTTAGTGTCCTTCTGCAGATCTAGAAAAGATATGCTAAAACCTTTTCCATCTAGATTAATGCATGAAGGTTATTTAGATTTTGGGGGGTGTAGTTGACCTAAATGTAAACAATACATTGCTTGATCTTGAGTTTACATCAATTAAGCTCAAGTTAATAGAAATCTTTATGAGAAATCAAATTTTCATGTATAAGCATAAGTTATTCAACTCAAGCATCTTACTCAATTTCTGAGCTAAAGAGACATCCTCTATACATGAAACATAAGAAAACAATAAGCTAACCTTAAGAGTACTTAGGACTCTCCATCTATATTTAAAAATAGTCTAGGCATAAAGCATATGTTTTCAAATCAAATCATTTCTTAATTATCTAGCAGCAGCCATTTTCATCAGACATGATTCTGCTTTACAACAAAGATCATTTCATATCAACATCCTCATCAATTCTTTTCCAAGCTAACTGTATATTAGAGCAACACACAAAATTCCATCCATGATCTAGCGATAATACCAAAGTTCAGTTCAACAAGCTTTGAAACTGTCTACATTTCCACTTAGTGTCCTTCTGCAGATCCAGAATAGAGATGCTAAAACATTTTCCATCTAGATTAATGCATAAAGGTTATTTAGATTCGGGGGGGTGCAGTTGACCTAAAGGTAGGAAATGCATTGCTTACTCTTGAGTTTACATCAATTAAGCTCAAGTTAATAGAAATGCTTTATGAGCAATCAAATTTTCATGTTTAAGCATAAGTTATTCAACTCAAGCATCTTACTCAATTTCTGAGCTAAAGAAACGGCTTCTGCAACACGGTTGACATCAGAAAAAAGAGGTGAAAGCTCCATTTGATCACTCGAGCTTCTACTAAACTCCATCAGATAATGTAGAATCAAAATAAATAGAAGTTTGTCCAACTCCAGATGCAATAAAGGCATACAACCATCATTATTTTAAAACAAAAAATGGATTATACAAACACCTTAATAAGCTCAATTGTTATACTGGCATTTTCATTGTGACAAAAACTAATCTCAAAATCCAAAAAGAAAGAAAATGCATGCAAGAATTTGTAGCACTTAATGAGCAATGAGAAAAGGAAATGAAAACGTAATAGGAAGCAAGATGGATATACGTGAGCAAAGAAAACGGGAACGTCAATAAGGAAATATTACGCAAATACTCATTGGAGCTGAACGGAAAAACAAAGCCAGCCAAATTAGAGTTAAACAGTGCAATATTTTCATATAAAGTAGAGAGTGAGAGTTAAGAAAAAGGAAAAGTAAAGCAGAAAGTTACACCATATAAGTTTATCCTTCAAGGACCTCATGTGATTTTGTACAAAACTCAAAGAAAAGGAGAGTAATGGGTTTTTAAGGCCTATTTAAAAGTGTAACAAATACTATTTTTGAACCCGGAAACATGTAAACATACCCGGGAGGCTGATGAGAATCCTCAAATTTAATGAAGAAGCCAAGCCTTTTTCTCAATTAGAGCCAAGCCAACCTAGCTGCCTTTTCCTGCAATTTATGAACCAAAGATAGAATTTAGAAATGATATTCACAATCCCAAACAACCAAAGATTCCAAGAAAAAGACGAATTCTAAGTGAGTAGAAAAACAACTAGTAGGATTGAATCAATTTTAAGACATCAACATGTTCATACCCAACTGAAACATTCTACAACAACGACAACTAGGATGCACAAAAAGATGGAATCCTTCATCAATAAGAAAAACAACAATAAAAATGAATTTTTGGTTGAATTTAAAGTTACATAATGGTGAAAGACCATACCTGAGCAAGTGAATTGGTGGCAGAGGAAGACATCACAGTCGCAATAGAAGCAGAATGATAACATTTGATAGTGAATTTAGGTGCTAACTGAAAATGATGAAAATCGGAAATAGGAGGCTGATGGAAATCAATCCCCCCTCCTGGGTAGAGAGAGTTGTGATGTGGGTGTGAAAGTTTCTCATTGAGGTTTATGTGAAAATATTCTCTTCAATAAGATGGGGGACAATTAAGAAGAAATCACAGCCGAGAATGAGGAAGAAAACATGGAAGTAATGGGGGGGAGAATTGACCAGAATCTGGAAACTTGGAAATGCCACTAAACATTAGCGTATTTACAGAACTGTCAGTGGTCAACCAGCATGTAATGTCCCTCTTTATAGTGCCATTATAGAAGATGCACTTGCACGTGCCTTGTTTTCCAATTACTTTATGGAATTTGGAAATTTTCCATTTTTTACTTTTAACTTTTAAGTGGTCAACTTTGACCAGTCATTAATATAAATTAGCACTTCATCTTCTCCCCCAAGCCAAGCCTGCATATGTCCCTGTTCTTCCTGAGCTCTGAATATTTTAACTTTCTGATCTACTCTCAAGTTTCATCTCAACTTTAAATTAGAAGTCAGTATTTTATAGATTAGTGGTTGGGATAAAATTTTCAACTGAATATAAGGGATATATTTGAATCTACTTCCTTGTATCTCAGAGTTGAGGTGGTGTCGGAGCACCACCCCACCCCTGGATATATCGGGTGAACATATTTTCATCCACTGGCCTCTTGCACATAAAGTATGGTTTGATGCAGAGTTACATGATTGAATTTATAACTACCAGCAATCATGTGTGGCCTTTTGGATAAAAAATATAATTCTAGAATTAGATAAGGATATGATATCCTTACTTGCCTATTGTTCAACGACATGTGGTATCATAGAAATGAATTACTTCATGGTAAAGATCATAATTTGGTTCCTTTTTAATCCTTTCACCAATCGCATCAACAAATGAATTATACCAATGAGGGTAAAACAAACAAATCCATCACCATGAATAAGATTCCAACGAACGCTTAAGGACAAGCCTCTAAGATGATTACGACTAGAAGATATTTTTTTTATGCGGCTAAACCTCTATATTGTACATATTTGGGATGGTATGTCGCAACCTCGGATAATGTATGACTATATGTAGAATCTATAAGATTACAATAGTCATACTTAGCACAAATTGCAGAAACGATGGCACAAACATTTATCGTGGAAGGTTGTGCTAAACACAATTTATACCCATATATCATTATGGGTGATGCGCAATTAGTAATCTGTGTTGCCCAAAAACTATAAGATGATAGATAAGTTTTTATTATGAGTGATGACAATGGATCTTGAACCCGGTCCACAACCATGAATATATATCTATTTTTTATGATTCGGGTCTTTATAAATTAGATCTAGTATATATAGATCGAATATGGATCTATGGGGAGGGGATCTGGATGTGGATTTTAATATTTAGATCCAATTTGATTCTTGGATCTAATTAATATATGAAATATATATTACATAATATTATATATATATATGTATGTATGTGTATACATATCGTCTATTTATTAGTTTTTGTTATAATTTTCTATTCCCTAGCCCTATATAAATTATGAGAGATGAACAAAGACACTCAACACTTTTTTAGATTAAAAAAAAAGACAAATTATACTATCGATTCGAGACTTTATATTACTGTTGATTTTTTTTATTCCTCACATATTTTCATTTGACATTGTAGGATGTTGATGGTGTTAAAACTAGTTATATAGAATAATTATATCAATTTTGAACAAAAAAAATACTTTTGTAGATGTTGGTCATTGGCAATATTGCACTTATTGTTAAACAATTTAAATTTTATGTTATATTGAAATCATAACTATGCTTGATAAATTTATACTTCAATCATGTTGGTTTTTTATACCGCCATATTTGACTAATTTAGTGAATATTGTATAATTTTATTGTGTAAAAAGATGCGTCGAGTACAAAATTTAAATACAAAATAAATAAGATTTTTTTTTACTTGTGTACCTCGATTCGATGCATGAATATGATGGATTTAATGGGTCTGGATCTGGATCTTAAATTTCACATCCAATATATGGATATGGATATGGATATGGATATGGATCTAGATCTAGATCTAGATCTAGGATTGGATACTAAAAATGATTGTATTTGTAGTATAATTGATCAAGATTTGATCCATTGCCAACCATATTTCCCCACCCACAATATTCCATCTAAAGACCCGTCATTGCACCTTCCTTCACCCCTCTCGCTTTGGAACCCTAGATGAAGACTTCATCTCTGATGACCTTGATTATGAGCTCACCCTCTTCGATCCCACCACCAACCCCAAACCAACACAACCTCTCTCCATCTCTTTAGCCCTATCAACCGGCTGCCAGTAGTACAATACCATACCCGCACAACCATAAAATCAAGGATTATATTATATGATGATGGATCTCGAATAGGCAGCACACATAGTCTATAAGCACACATGCAACACAACACCACCGCACAAAATCTCATTCAATTATCACTGCCCCGAACCTAAATCATATTCGAACTTCCTCTACCTCAACCAAAATTGAATCTAACACCGTTGGCTAAGGACACAAACTCATAATCAACCCTGAACCTGATCGATGGAACCCACAAATTGAGCGATAGACTTGGGCTACTGTGCCTGATGAGACATCAAATGCATGTATTTTCCGAAGCATTTAACATCTCTTCTGTTATATTTTTGTTGGAAGATTTCTAGATTTAGAAGGTTTACACCATAAGGGGTTTAGATAAACCGTTTTTGGTTTTCGCATCTAAATCCTTCATTTTGTAACCTAGCTTGAATCTAATGGATTTTGGTCCTTACGAGCATCTAGATTTTTTTTAGCTTAATTTGTAGATTGCTCGTAAGTACTTTGGAGTATTTTATTGAAGGTCATCCACAAGGATGTTAGAAGATTAAAGGTCACGAGTCAAAATGTGGTAGAAGATAAAAGGGTCAGAGAAGTAAGACAAAAAAAATGGATGAATTGTGATCCAGAAGTTTGAACCAAGTTCTGAGAACAATTAGAAAGAACCAACATCTGAGGGTGGTACCATTGGATTCTTCTTCTCGAACACTATAAAATTGATTACAAGAATCCTCAAAAAAAATCAACGGTTCACCTGTAGCGAATGAATTTTGAAGAGAAGACCAATTATTCTGGAAATTGGTAGAAGATGGGTAGAACACTTGACACGGCTAGTGTCAATTTTACACGGTCAGTGTCAAATTGACACTGGCCGTGTCAAAGAGCCCAGCAACTATTTTATTGCTTTTCTCTTTTATCTCTTAGACTATAAATACCCTCATTCTCTCCCCCATTGAAGACACGAATTCTCTATCTTCAAAACCCTAGATTTGTATTTACTTCTTCATCTTTTCATATTTTCTCCAATGTTTACCATGGATTTTTATGCTTTTGTTATGATTTTAGCTAATCTAGGCTAAATATACTCTTGGGAGCAATTGGTAAGCATTTCTAGTATGAATTTGTGAGATTTGATTT
>JAULKM010109322.1:0-23437 GCA_032355605.1 Rubia tinctorum
CCCCGAGCTCCGGTGGTGCTTCCCTGCTGAACAGTAACCGCCCATCCTCCGCCCCCAAACCTCCGCCCCTCCTCAAATTTTCCTCTGGTTCCGCCACTGCTTATGGCTGGATGACATGAAAGAGTTAAAAAGAGTCGACTTTTGGTCGAAGCTGTAAACACAGTTTCACAAACCAAGATATATGATACATATGTATGTTAAATTACATGACATTACGTGATTATGGAAATATGCTAAATGCATGATATTCATGCTTATGAGATCAAATGTTGATATGGTAAGTACTCATATATGATTTTTTGCATGAAAGATTGGATTAAAATAAGAAAAAGCCATGATATTGAATCAAGCATTATTATTATTTTTAATTATGAAATTAAATGAAAGCATTGCATATTTTTGGAAATTATGCATGTAACATGTTTAATTTCCTCGCTAAGTCTTCTAAATGTTAGAGTATTTTTTTAAATACTTGATCAAATGTACAAATACATATTTTCCATGATATAATAATTTGGTAATGTGGGCTGCTCGTGTTGGTTTATATTTTAAATCATATTTTGTGTGTGAATTGCTCCTTGTGATTAATGACGTTTATATGCTTGGTCCGAGAATCTCATGCCATCAAATGTTAAACTTCATTTGCACATATATATGAAATCTCTCGGCGAGATTGTAATATATTTGTGCATGAATGAAGTAGAGACATTGGGTTATTTAATCAATGATAAATTCCCTTTGATTTAGGGGTTTGGTTTAGATGCATATACAAAAAAAATTAGATTCATGTTGTGTCCAAAATTGCATTATGCTTTTATATGCTATAATTATAGTAATTGTTTGGGAAAGTGCCATTTTGATGAATTGAAAGGTTTGACAAGGCTATTCTCAATAATTGACTATATTGATTGTTGCCTACGAATATATGGCTCGCGAGTGACAATTTTGGGTTGCATGAATAGAGCATATGGACTCGACGTTTGCCATATTTTGGTTTTTTTGTATGACCTGAAAAATATGAACGTGAAGACATTAGTATATAATTATGTCTGGGGTATTGGTTCTTGTGAACCATAGTATAAACCCTAAAACATGAGTTATCATGATTATGCTAAAGTTCTGGTTAGTTGTAATCTAAGAATTGTTGGGAAAATCTCAAGATTTTTTTTGAGCAACCTAAGAATCCCGAGATTGGGAATCCCAAGACTTTTGGTCAAATCTCTCTATTGATGGTTGAAAGATCTAAGAATCATGAGATTGAAAATCCCAAGACATATGGTCAAATATCTAGATTTTTGTTTGAAAACCTTAGAATTTTGAGATAAGGAATCCTTATACATTTGGTCTAGGAATCCCAAGACACGAGGTCCTGAGAAATTTAACACGTGTAGGTATTTTCAATAAAACCAACCCAATGTGGGGGAAGTTGAATACCTTAAATTCAACTATATGAGTTTGATGGGTATTTGAGATTAAAAGTCATCGCGGGAGACTTGAATCAAGTTGATCAAGTCGAGAATGCAGGGAACTCAAACTCGGGTCGAGAAAAAATTGAATTTGAGTCGAGGGGACTTTAATTCGAATCGAGTGGGTAAACTCAAAATTGACTCAAGTAGTGCACTCGAACTTGAGTCGAGCAACCGACTCAAGTGTGTTTCTTGCACAAAGGCACTCAAGTTTGACTTGAGTAGTCTAAAAGTCAAGTGCGGTTATACTAAAACTTCGCTTTAAATGGACATGAAATTGTGTGGAGTTAAAAAACTCATACTGTGCCCTAATGAGAGTTAATCGAATCCTCGATTGTTTGATACTACATTGGTGGTAGTGATCACACATGGATGAATGATTAATTGAGATTGCAAAATTTAGTTATCTCTAATTCCAAGAGTGTTTGAAGGAATAAGAGAGACTTCCATGATAAAATATCAATATATGAAAGTGTTATGCTGTTGAAGGGATCTAGCCCTAAAACACAATTATGGGTAAGAACCTTGTGTTCGATTCATTACTGAACACACGAGACCTTTAGTAGGTTGGGTTTGTAAATTAACGAAATCACTTACGTGATGCATAGAAACCACATGTGATTATATGTGACCATGGCGAGTGGCGGATCTAGAAATTATTTTATTGGAGCACAATACTAGTATATTATAATTGAAAATATGACTAAAATAATGATAATTAAGTTTAAGCCTAATAATGATATAGATAACTAAATGTACAATTACAATGTTTTTCGGCGAGTCTTTATATTTTGATAACGCTTGATGACTTTCTCTTCATCAATTCCGTGAGATATATTTTTTCGATGAATGCAACTAGGCAATCATTCAACTAAGAATCTACCATATGATTGTGTGATCAGCTGTTCACTATATTCATTGCTGAAAAAAGCTCTCTCCACTGAAGGCGAAGCAACGGGTAATATCAAAGAGAGTTTTAAGAGCATGTATACCAACGGATACATACCATCTCTTTTTTTCTATCCCATTTTCTAAACGAGATCACTTATACTATTCAAATTTGAAAAATGATTTGCCATTATAAAAGGTAAGTTATATAAATTAGTTCCAGTAACAGTATGTTATGAGCTAATTGTAAGAAGAAATAAAATTATAAAAACATTACAAAACTAATAGGTACCCATTATAAAACTAAGTATTTGGCATCTATTAGTATCCTATATTATCTGTTTGGAAACCAATCTGAAATTAAAATAAATAATACAAGAAATAGATAGTAAAATATCTGGTAATTGTAGATTCCCGTAATAAAGAAAATAATCTTCATGAATATAATTCAAACTATTTTTTAAAAGAAATAAGTTGGGGACAGTAGAATGATTAGCGATCCATAGATAATTTGTTTTATGATGTTCAATGAAGGAAATTTTTTTAATCAAAATTTCTATTTATAAAACTTTAGAAAATAGTTTCTAGTTTGGAATAAGAAAAGAATAGGTAAAAATAAGGAAATTTGCAAGCCAACTTAAATTAAGAATAGGCTAAGATAAGAGTTAATGAGAAGAAGATAAAATATAAAATATAAAATATTGATATTAGTTTCATCTTAAAGAGGAAAAGGAAAAAGGCCTATTCATACACGTAATAAACTAAAACTATTCCCTTTTATATATTGACACTTTTTTTTGGAATGATTTTTTTATTGGCACTTTTTTCTTTTGGAACATTCTATATTATTTTCATTTACTCAATTTACTTTTTTTCCTTCCCAATTTAACATCCACCACTGATTTTAATTTTTCAAAAACTTTGTGGGTGTCAATATTTGAATGATGGAGGCAGTACTTTTTTGGAGCAAACAATAAACTAAAGCTGGACTCGGTACTCCAATATGCACAAAAGCAAAGTAGAAACCGGTCAGACTTCATGCTCCCTCTGTTTATTTATTTATTTATGGCACACTTAATATAAATAAAATTTTCTTTTATTTTGCACTTTTCCATTTTTGGAAAGATTATTTCAATTTTATTCAGTCATTTTAATTTTTACTTTCTACGTTCAATTTCATCTATTCATTTTCTTCACATAAATCAAAGTACCTAAATCTAACGTGTCATAAATAGAAAAATGAAAGGAGTGCTACTCCAGTAGGTAGTTGTTTCCCAATAAAACTCGGCCAATAAAATTCGGAAAAATGGGGTACAATAGACTCTGGTTTTTGGCTATAATATAGGCGAAAGTGGGGGCACAATAGGCTGTAAAAGACGGAAATCAAACTGACAACCTAAATATTCCTAGCTCTGGATCTGCGGTCAGTGGGGGCACGTGTCCCCCAATGTAAATCCACCTCTGACCATGAAGGTGAATACATAGATTGTGGCGGTGAATGTTATTCACAATGCAGAAACATTTGCAAGGTCATATGATAGTTGAATGAAATCGGTAGAAATAATCAAAGTGATGTAGGGGAGCTTTTACGTTGGCTGGCGTTCTTTTAAATAAATACCCCAAGAAGGAGGATAATAAAACTCCTCATAGAGTCATCCTACAAGTTCATTTGAATGTGGGGGTTGACGTATTGTGAAAGTAGTAAAATGAATACTTAACCAGTATCCTTACTAGATATGCACAATGTTGAAATGCTATCGATTTCTTGAGATTCACAAGAAATAATATATGGAAATTAAAAATACATCTTGATGGAAAGTGTATTTTGTGAAAATTTCTAATAGGGATTCTAATTTATCATAAATGGACTTATGAGACTATAGATGGAATCGTTAAGGATAGAGGATAAACCTAAATGAAGGAAACGAGATTCCATGAAATGATGTTTGTGGAAAGTGACGACCAATAGAGAAATTGATCTACCACATGATGGAGAATCACTACAGTACTAGTAAATTTGAACAATAAGTATATTTGTGTTCTTCATGGGTGTTCTCTAGATGTGAGAATGAGTCCAAGGGTGATGGTACTTGCTAGCAAGGCTTTGTGAAAGCTAGAAGTACATCTAATGGACCTAAATAGTTATTTGGAGATTTAGATAATAAATCTGAATAGAGCAAAATGAAAAGCTCAATACTCCTGAACAATCCATCATTTGACCAAACTAATTGCTGTTTAACCAATGATATTGAATCAATGAGTTTGATGAAGGCGTATATGCTAAGGGACACGAAAAATGACCATGTCATTTATGTCTTTGAATTGATGATTTTCTCATTGATGAAAAAATTGATACAATGAATGAGCCTCTTGGAGATATGTCGTATTTAGTTGAATGACTCTAAACTTGTGATTTGCCTTTTGTAATGGTGAGGTGTCTCTTAAGAAGAGAACTCAAGAGTCATTGGAAGTATGAAGTACTTAATAAAGTGTACATTTGACATTCCTTACAATGGAAACTAAGATGATACACGAGTAATCCAGAAATGATCACTGGAAACAAGCAGTGTGTGAGGCTCGTGGATATGGCTTGAGCGATGTAGAGAAATGATTCTCTCTTGCTAGATTCATAGAGGAATCTAAGTTCATTGTGTTAAACAAGATTGGGGAAGCTATGCTATTTAGTGATGGATATCCCATGGCGACCTAAACATGTGAATGCTTATTGGTGTAGCGTAAAGCCATAACGATGAAACGAGTCTCGATAAAGACACTATACCATTAGACAAATAACCTCTACGAGAATTATTAATATTGACTATGTGAGGTCAATATGATAAGGGTTTTGATTCTTAGACAAAAGGATTGAATCGATTTCTTGACGAGGAAATTGATAGAGAGTTAGTTGAGAACTCATAAAAAAAATAGGACTAAGCCTAATAAATGGTGGGTTACGTACGCAGACACCAACCTATGTGACTGGAGATCCCAAGATCTAGGTTCAAAGGGACAACTAAACTGCAAAGACCCATAACGATCACTCTGGGGGTTTAACACCTCCTGTCTTATTCCTATGACGAATAAACAGTGATGTGAATGGAGGTTAACCATTAAATTTCTTTAAATGATTCAAGACATCGAGTGTATGGTACTTGAAAGAGCACATAGTTTATGGAACAAATCTTACACCAAGAATCACCTATGTAAACGAGAAGTGTGGCCGCTTCGAAAGATAATTGTTGGGACACGATTCTTTAGAAACCTTATAAAAATAGGCATGTGTCATGGCCTGATTAGTGGACATAACTGAGGAATGTGCAAAGGTTAGGAAAGATGTTTGTGGGAAGTGCATTTTCGTTCACACAAGCGATAGGAGTAGTTCAAGTACATCGCGTTTACTTCCTAACCAGTGGGCTAAGTGTACTCTCTCAAAGGAAAGTTCAAAGGGTGACACCTACTTATCCTATGAAACATTTATGCCATTGAAATGAATCTATCACCAAGTCAAACTTTATGTCTGACGTGATTGTTTTGATTCCTACATCAATATCTATTCATGTGGGGATTGTTGGAAAACGGTGGTTAAAAGGTTGAAATTAGTAAACTTTTGGGCATCATTTTGGGTCGGACCCGAACGAATTTAGGGTCGATGGATATCATTTTTGGGTTCTCCTCCGTGAGTACTATAAGATCAACTATTTAAACTCTCTAAACGGATTAAGGGTGAAATAGATATGAACACTCGAAATATCACACTTGAAAGAGAAAAATTGTCCGAAATTTGGCCTAGATTATTTTTCTTTGGACTATCTAAAATGCGCATGGACAGCGTAGAAGTCTCTAGAAGGCCCAATCGCGTAATATATATGGAATTACTTGTGTGTAATTTTTAGGAGACAAGAATGAATAGATTCCATATATTGTGCGACATCTTTTTCAAAATAAATATGCGGGTTACCATGTTTAATACGATGAATAATATTGCACAAATATTTCTTCCATTTCTAGGAGATTTAATTCAAGTAATTTTGAAATTTTCTCGGATTTGATGAGTTGGTGATTGGAGAATATTTTTCTTTAATTACAGAAAATTAGAATATCACGTTTCCATTATTAGTGTCTCTTAAGAGTAGTATAATGGAGCCTCTAAGTCAATCCGGAAACCCGCATCATTTTCAAGTCCCTCCATATTCTGAACTTGAGTCTCATTTCTTTCTTTCTCTCTCGAAGTTTCCGTTCGTTGCTCTGTCGGTGATAATCCCTCGGGTCTTGCGTGAATTTGAGATAACTCTTACGTGTTAATTGTTACCTTTAATGGTTTTATCTTAGGGAACGATATCCATGACGGAAATCATTCGTTTCAAGGGCAGCGAGTTTACTTGTGACTCCATCAGTTTGTTGTTGCTTGAAACATGTTTTATTTATCGCAATATAAGATTTCCAAATGTATGCCTGAATAATTAATAAAAATTTATTATTCTTACATATTTAAATTTATCGTTCAATTTCCATTATTTAACTTTCGCATGATATAATCAATATATGTCCAACAATGTTGAATTACTAGATTTGCATCAAGGTTTTAGAGTGGTAAGAATGTAGGGAAATTCCACAGTTTCCATTGAAACTTGTTGCACAAACGTTTGGTCAGTACCTTACAGCCTGAAATGCCCCCTGGAAAATCTTCTCTTTTGGTCATAATTTTTTACAGATCATGGAAATAATAACATTAAGACTAAATTTTCCCCCTAATATCTTATACCATTTTTTTGTCCTTGAAACCAAAACCATGTCTTTTCATTACCCCACAAATTCAAAATGAATTTTTTCGGTCCCAGAATTAGATTTTGGGTGGTTTTCATTTAGACTAAATTGTTTTTTGGTCCCTAAGATAGTATTTTATACCATATTTTGGTCCCCGAAAACCACCAGGAATATGGTTTTGGAGATTGAAATTTTCATTTTGAATTTGTGGGGTACTGAATGACGTGATTTTGGTTTTGTGAACCAAAAGATGGTATAAGATGCTATGTTAGAGAAAAAACAATTGAGTCAAACATTAATCCTTGAATTCACAAAGAGAGAAGGGAAAATGGGACAATTTACCTCTCTAAAGGCGCTCTGTATAATAAGAATCAGGCATGGAATTGGGACAATTTACAAAAGAGGATGAAAGGGATTATTCTCATGGAATGAAATACATACCTGATATCATATTGCAATAGGAACTAAGGCTCAAAACAAGATACTGATGCAGTGTTTTTATGCATTCCAGCTTTCAGGCAGAGAAAGAGAAAATCAAGCAGTTCCAGTAATAGTGAGATCTTCAGAATCATGAACAAGAAGTAGTATGGCACTTGGTAAAAAAAACATTCACAAACTCAAGGAGCAGCCTTTTTGAAAGCTACAAGAGACAAGCTTTCTCCCAACAGAGAAATAATAAATCAGTTTTTCAATTGTTTCTCCATGAATGATTCTATTATCTTGTATGTATAGTGTAACTTCTCAATTTTTTATTGGACATCTTTCCCGAGTCGGACTAAAATGTTGGTATTTTCGTATTTATTGAAAAAATACAAGTCACCATTATGCAAACGAAATGATCAATCATTCAAGCAATCTCTAATGCTGCAACTTCAGAATACATGACTCCTCATTGTCCATCATGGTGTTTATAGGGAAGACCATTTAGCCCTATAAATAGATGTCAGAAGGGTTGAGTTTTGCTGCAGGAAAAAACCATCCATTCACAAGAAACCATTCTGCTCTTCTTCTTTTTTGTTTTCAATGTTGAAGTAGTTAGTGCAAACTATTGTAAAAAAAAAAGATCCATTTTATCCTAGAGGATATTTTTTCAGTATTATATGCACACAAAAGGGTACAAATAAAGGCTTAAGGAAAATGTAATACACGACTCAAATGTTGCCTTTTATATTTATTAATTTCATTCTATTCTCCTACACTTTCCTTTGTCTTAGACAAGAAATTTCCCCAACAATCTTAAGGCTTTAATTTCTCTTGACCACAATGGCAAGAAGGTGAAGCATCTAGCAACAAACATCGTCAAACTTGATTGGTTTGATGGTGGGAACTTCATT
This sequence comes from Rubia tinctorum, assembly GCA_032355605.1. Taxonomy (NCBI): domain Eukaryota; kingdom Viridiplantae; phylum Streptophyta; class Magnoliopsida; order Gentianales; family Rubiaceae; genus Rubia; species Rubia tinctorum. The sequence continues at coordinate 8,453 of JAULKM010109322.1, forward strand.
CTTTGGAAGAAGAGAGTTTATTTTCTCTTGGTGGCTTTGAAGGTGTCCTATGTTCTCACTATGACCAAACCAAGTGTCAATTCAGAAGAAGAAACATTGGAAGATCTCCGTCCTAAGCAAAAATGGGAGAATGATGACGAAATCCGTAGGGGACACATTCTCAATGCTATGGGAGACAAACCCTTTGATGTGTACCACACAATGCTCACCGCAAAGGAACTTTGGGATAAATTGGAGGCAAGGTACATGACAGAAGATTCTACAAGTAAGAAATTTCTTGTTCCATTTTTCTTTAACTACAAGATGGTAGACAATAGTTCCATCTTGGAACAATTTAATGATTTTGAAAGAATGTTAAATCATTTCACTCAACACAAACTTGCTATGGATGAATCTATTATTTTTGGTGCATTGATTGATAAGTTACCTCGCTCTTGGAAAGACTTCAAAAGAGATCTCAAACATAAAAAGGAAGATATTTTTCTTGAGTGTCTCACTAATTATCTTCGTGTTGAGGAAGACTTGAGAGTGCAGGAAAATTTTCAAATAAAAGAGGATTGCAAAGGAAAGGATCCCAGCATAAAAATTAATGTTATTGAAGAAGGCCAAAGTAGTAAGTCAAAGAAAAGGGCTTATAATAGTGGTCATGGCAACTATCCAAATAAGAAGAAAAAAGGAAAGTGCTATTATTGCAAAAAAGGATGGACACTACAGGCATGAATGTAGACTTTTCAAGAAGAAAGGTCCTAACTCTTTGCATGGAGGCAATGATGACAAGCCTCTTGTAGCCATGATTTCAGAAATTAACATTGTTGATGAAGGCTTTGGTTGGTGGATTGATTCGTGTGTCACTAATCACATATGCAAGGATAAGAATTTCTTCAAGAACATGCAAGGTGTGGATGATCCAAGAGTTGTAGTTTACATGGAAAATTCAGCAACTGCTATCTTTAAAGGCAAAGGAGAAGTTGATCTTAAATTCATATCTGGAAAAGTGATTACACTCACTAATGTGTTGTATGTTCCTGAACTTAGGAAGAGCTTAGTCTCCGCAAGACTTCTCAATAAATTTGGTTTCAAACAAGTTATTGAAGCTGATAAAGTTTAATATCCAAGGGTGGGATGTATGTTGGATAGGGTTACGTTTGTGGCATTATGTTCAAACTATATGTAATGCTTATCAATAAAATGAAAGAAATTGTTGCCTAATTGATTGAGTATTCTACTATTATATGGCATAATAGATTAGGAAATATTTATTATAAAAAGGATTCATGACATGATTAAATTGGTTCTTTTGCCTAAATGTTCAATAATTGATAATGGAAAATGCAATACTTGCATGGTAACAAAAATCACTAGAAGACCATTTTCAAATATTGAAAGAAAATAAAATATGCTTGAATTGATTCATAGTGATTTATGTGATTTTCATGCAACACCATGATTAGGAGGTAATAATTATTTTGCAACTTTCATTGATGATTCTACAAGATATTTCCATCTTTATTTGTTGCATTTCAAAGATCAAGCCATGCAAGTGTTTAAGATTTACAAACAAGAAGTTGAACTTGCATGTGATTTATCCATTAAATGTCTTATAACTGATAGAGGTGGTGATTAATTTGAAAAATAATTATTTGAGACTACGGGTATTAAACATGAAGTGACTGCTCCTTATACACCACAACAAAATGGTGTGGCTGAAAGAAAGAATCGAACATTGATGGAAATGGATAACACCATGATGACTACTGCAGGTCTTCGCCAAGATTATTGGGGAGAAGCTGTACTTACGGGTTGTTATATACTCAATAGAGTTCCAAACAAAAAGAACACAATAACCCCTTATGAAATTTGGCATGAAAGGAAGTCTAGTCTATAGAGCCATAGTTAGACTTCTGGAACCAAAGAAAAGGAGGTTGGGAGAAAGAGACATGGAATGCATCTTTATGAGCTACACAATTAATAGCAAAACTTATAAGTTTATGGTCATTGAACCTAATGACTCTATTTCAGTTAATACTATTATAGAGTCAAGATATGCTATATTTGATGAAACAAGGTTTACCTCTATTCTAAGAAGTTTTGAGAATGTCTCTAAACAAATAGAAAATGTAGTAGATGAGTCTATTGACAAAAATGAAGTCATTGAGTTGAAAAAGAGCAAAACAGCAAGAAAGGTCAAATCATTTGGTTATGTTTTTATTACTTATCTTGTAGAAGGAACAATAGATGAATTGAGTGATAGAATACCTTATTGTTTCACTAATGAAACTGATCCAAAGACTTTTGATGAGGCATTGAGATCTCATGATTCTTTATTTTGTAAGGAGGCAATAAATGTTGAAATATACTCAATTACGAGTAACAACACACGGATACTCAAGGACTTACCTCCTGGTTCCAAACCCACTGATTGTATATGGATCTTCAAAAAGAAAATGAAGGTGGATGGAACCATTGACAAGTACAAGGAAATGTTTGTAGCCAAAGGCTTCACACAGAAGCATGACCTTGTCTATTTTGATACTTACTCTCCGATACGAGTACTACTTGCGATAGCTTCAATTCAAAAGTGGCATATTCATCAAATGACTGTTTTCTGAAAATGGATGCTGCTGCTAAAGCTTTGACAAGACCATCAGCCATAAAAATATGTGTGGAAATTAACCTAATTAATAAACTTCACACCTCCATTAAGCTTGGGACTCCAGATAAGCATAAGAGATATGATATTGAATATGAGGACATACCTCTTTACTGCACTCACCGCTTTAAATTAGGCCATGATATAAAAAATTGTAGGGTAATTAATCCTATAACAGTGCCTAAGCACGATTGGAGACCAACTGGTAATCTATTTAATGAGGCTCCCACTGTTTTAGCCGAAGAAGTTGAGGAACATATGCAAGATAAGGATCCACACTCTGCTTTTATCCCTCCTAAAGTCGCCACCCCTAATGTGCCTTTAGAAAACGTAATATATGTCTCCCCAAGACATAGAATAGATAAGGGCAAGGCTGTTTTCATTCCCTCCTTATCAGATATGTCCTCTAGCTCACAGGATCTCACCCCTTCTCCAGTTAGACCATGTTCACCAGTTACTGTCATAACTAGAAGTGATAAGTCCCTCCTGCTGATACTGCTGCTCTCAACTTTAATCAGATAACAATCTTCAACCTAGAGCAGGTTAATAGCCCTATGGTGGCTGAGGGGCCCAAAGATTCAACTGTCCAGGAACCTGTTGAATTTAAATTTGAGGATCTCTATCCTAATTTTCAGCCTAACACAGTAAATAAGACATATGCTAAGGATGATATATTTTTGACCAATAGCTCTTCACATATATTACTTGCTACTAATGAATCTACTGCCCCCCTCTAGATAAAGCATACCCCATCTTAACAAACAGATTCTTCCCATTGAGTGATGTGACAGAGCAGAATAACATGGCAAACATCTCAAGTTCTGAATACTAGCGGCAGGATCAGGTATGTTCCACTCCTTTAGTTGCTAAAACTAACAAAGAAAAAACACTTTATTTTCACATATTAATAGGATGACTCTAAGAACTCCTTCTAAACGCTCCAAGAGTAAGAAATATGGATTGTAAAATTTTAAAGCATCATATGATAGTATGGAATGTTAGGGAAATCAATACTTTTATTTTGAGGCTTCAGAAGTTAAAGTCACTGCACAATCCCAAAATTTTTTTGTATTATAGAACCTATGCATGATTCTTCAAAATGTGTTTCATACATGCAAAAACTGAAATATAATGATTGTTTTTTATCTGCTAATGGCAAAATTTGGCTTATGTGGAATGAAAAAATTAAGATTCAGTTTAAGCAGCAGTCTAATCAGTTCTTAATGGTTGATTTTTCTTACACTGATCTGGATATGTTCATGGAAATCATTTTTCATCTATGCTTTTACTAATAGAGCAGGTTGACAACAACTTTTGGCTGATTTACATAAGTTACCTGATAATAAAAGGCTAATGATTGGTGACTTTAATGTAATCTCTTCGATAAATGAATACAAAGGCCCATCAACTCCTAATTCTCGAAGTATTGCTGACTTCAATAATTTTTTGTCCTCTACTCCCTTAGAGGAAGTCCATACATTAGGCAATTTATTCACCTTGACTAACCGTAGACTGCATAATCCCACGTTCAAAAGATTAGACAGAGCTGTTAGTACACAATCATGGAGAGAAGCATTCCTTGTAGCCTCTATTCAAACCCTTAATAGGTTTTCCTCTGACCATACTCCTTTACTGGTTAGTGTTTCTAGTAAGGTCGAATCCTTCCCCAGGCCTTTTAGATTCATTGACATGTGGCTGCTTAGGCATGATTTCCTTGACCTTGTTAAACATAATTGGTCACTTCCCATGTCTCAGTCACCTTTAATGATACCCCTCTTGAAGTTCAAAAGGCTTAAGCCAATTCTGAAGCAGTGGAGTTCATAAAATTTTGGCAATATTGATGACAATGTCATCAGAGCTGAGGAAAACCTTAGGCATATGGAAATTAGTTTTCAAAACTCTATCTCACGGACTCATTACATCATTCTCAATAGGGCTAAGGCAAACCTTCTTAGATCATTAAAAGAGCAGGAGCACTTTTGGAAGCAGAAAAGTATGGTTAAATGGCTCACTGAAGGTGACCAAAACACTGCTTACTTCTACAAGACAGTCAAAGAAAGAAGATCTAGATTGAAAATCACCAAAATTAAAAGCTCACAGGGAGGGTGGCTTGAGAACCACTCGCAGATTGGCACAAAGGCTGAAGGTTTTTTTTTAAACCTCCCGTCTGATGACAAGGATATCACAGCTGGCTCATGCTATAAACCCTTTCTGAATCACATCCTATCACTGATCACTGATGATCAGAATATTGGACTTATAAAAACAGCTACCTTAGAAGAGGTTAAGGGTGCTGTTTTTTGCTTAAACAAGAATGGTGTTCCTGGTCCAAATGGATTTAACACTAATTTCTTCACTACATGCTGGGATTCGGTTGGTGCTAATATTCTAGAAGCCAATAATTATTTCTTATCAGGTTCAAAATTACCACGAGGTATCACTAGTACCTGGATTTCCTTGATACCAAAAAAGCAGACCCCATCTAATTTAAGTGATTATAGACCCATAAGCCTATCTAATGTGATCAATAAGATTCTGTCAAAGGTTCTAATGGAGAGACTAAAACCCATTATGCAAGCCATTATTTCTCCCCAACAAACAATTTTCATGAAAAATAATGAAATCTCAGACAATGTAATTTATTTACGGGAAATATTGAGATTAAAGAGAAAACACCCCAACTGCATTATCAAACTTGATCTGACCAAGGATTTTGATAGAGTCAGCTGGGTTTTTTTTAAACAACTTACTGAAATTTGGTTTTCATTGAGCTTTTGTGAGGAATATCATGAATGGCATTACCAATGCATGGTTCTCCATTTTAATTAATGGCAATCCTACAGGATTTTTCCAGCCAACCAGGGGGATAAAACAGGGTGATCCACTCTCACATTTCCTTTTTAACATTTTCATAGAAGCATTTTCTAAAAGCCTTAGTTTCATTTACCAAAATGGTAAAATCCAGCCATAACAGTTGCCCCACAGTGTCATCCCTACCTCACATCTGAGCTATGCTGATGACACTATCATTGTTATCAAGGAAACCAGACTTAACCTCATCAGGATTTGGGATTTTCTAGAAAATTTTGAAGTTGCAACAGGACAAATGATTAACTACCAAAAAAGTAGTTTTTATGTTAGCGGGGATGCAACTCAAGCATAGATCATTAGGATAGCAGCAATTCTTAATATGTCAAAAGGTACATTCCCTTTTACATATCTAAGAGTTCCTATGTTTTAGGGGAAGATAAAGGTCTCTCATTCTCAGAATCTCATTGAGATTTACGATTCCAAACTTCTTAACTGGAAAAATAGATGGTTAAGTGTAGCTGATAGGCTCACACTTCTGCAATCAGTCTCTTCTCCATTCCATGACATATATGGGCTATGATCAAACCACCCGGGGTCTTAATTAAGACTCTTACTCAGAAAATGAGTAAGTTTTTCTGGGGAGAGCAAGAGGGAACTCAGAAAAAAGGTACGAAGATCATGGAAAAGGTTGAGTTTTCCTTAGAATGAGAATGGAATGGGCTGGAGAGACATAAACCATATTATTGAGCCATTCTCAATCAAGTTATGGTGGAAATTCCAGCAAGGGAAAACCCTATGGGCACAGCTACTGTGGAAATTACTAGCACAAAATATGACTACTTTAAACTACAAGAGAATTCTTATTGTTGATCATGTTGCTCAAGTTAACACTATGGTAATCCACGGTGATGGAAGGGCAAACTTTGGGACTCCAATTGGACAAATAATGGACCTCTCTCTGATATGTGCAATCAGCTTTTAACTAACATTCCTTCAGATTGCAGCATTTCACATTTCATTACCAATAAACCACTGTCTATGCCCTCTATTGTTGGTTTAATTCCTGATCAAGTTTCTAATTTTATGCAAAACTCACAACTTGAGAATATGGAAGACATGTTAGTTTGGAAACCGCATTTAGATGGTCAACTTACTCTCAAATCTGCATATGAACTGGCTAGACTAGATCTAGGACTTCAGCTGCTCTCAAGCATATTTGGAATAGTAGAATCCCGGGGAAAATAGGTATATTCCTGTGGAAACTACTAAATGGCCTTCTTCCTTTTGATGATATTTTGAAAAATATGAAAATATCTGTGGTTTCAAGATGTTATATCTGCACTCATAATTCGGATTCCATAGATCATATCTTTAATTCCTGTGAATTTGCAACAAATGTTTGGAATTTCATACTTAGTAATCTTGCTGTTCAACATAAACATTTTGCCAATATTTGGGATAGATTGTCAATGCTGTGGAATTATGTTGGTTTAACAAGAATTCACACAGAATTAGTTAGAATAATGGCATCTTTTGTCTGTTGGGCTTTATGGAAATCAAGAAACTCTCTCATCTATGAAGGTAAAAGACCTAACATGGAACATATCAAAAAAACAACCACTGATGATTTATTCTTGGCTTTTTTCTGCAAACCAATTCACTCAAAGAACTATCATGATCTTACACGGTATGAAAAAAGGCTTCATCCATGTTCCAAAGCACAACCAACATTAGTATGATATTGTCCGCTTTGGGCCAAGCCCGCACGGTTTTATTGGGTCCAACCCCAAAATGTCTCATACTAATGTGGTGGGACTTAAACTTATATAGGGAACTAACACTCTCTCAACTTCCAATGGGGGACTTGGGTTGAACACACCCAACAATCTCCCCCTCAAACCAAGGACCACACAACGGTATCCTTCATCATCGCGCGGACCATCTTGCACCGCCGCCACACCTGCGGGACACGCCACATGACAACCACCTTGGTCAGGAAGATTTTTGACACAAGGGCACTCTTGGCACCGCCAAGGGTACAACCGAGGGCCTCCACATTGAGCACACATGCATCCCCTTCCCGAGCACAACCAACCATGACCCTGATACCACATGTTGGGACTACCAAGCCCACCACAACCAACATTAGTATGATATTGTCTGCTTTGGGCCAAGCCCGCACAGTTTTATTGGGTCCAACCCCAAAAGGCCTTATACTAATGTGGTGGGACTCAAACTTATATAGGGAACTAACACTCTCTCAACTTCCAATGTGGGACTTGAGTTGAACACACCCAACAAGTCCATCTATTCATTTAACATCTCCTAAATTGTAACACTCAAAAGTGATGTGCAACTAATAGAGAAATGGAAGGGGTAATAACTTTATTTTATATTGTTTTGAATTACTCGATCCGTTTCATTGGATGTGGCACAATATCTTTTTTTTGTGGATTTGAAAAACTTTCCTTTTATGTCAAGATTTTTTCAACTTTATTTATCCATTCTACTTTTTCCTTTCTCTATCCAATTTTATCTAGTAATTTTATTCACATAAATCCAAACACACAAGCATATGGTGTCACATTCTACGGTAGCCCAAGCATTTGGTGCCACATTCTACGGTAGCACAACTGATAAGACACCGCAATGAAATAAATGAGAACTTGTCTAGTGTACATTGTTGTACAGTATCCAAACGTATGAAGACTGAATAATTAGTTGTTTTGGGAGTTGATTAGAAAAGATGCCTGAACATGGGTATTTATTGTTTTTGGGCAGGGTCTAGATCAATGTCAATTGATACCGTAACTTCCAGAATAAAAGGATGGATAGGTAGCCTAGAAGACGGAGGTGGTGAAAATTGACAGGGAAAAGTCGTGTGAAAGAAAGATGGATGCAACGTGGAATCATGCATACTCCCTCCGTTACAGCAGAATCGACCACTTTATTTTTTCAAAATCAAATTTCATAAACTTTGACCGTATATATATATATATTAATTTATATATAATAAAATATAATGTGAGATATTGTTAGATTCATTTTAGCATCTATTTTTTAAATATTATTTTTTATGCAAAATTGATATATGTAGTTAGAGATATTGACGGTCAAACATAATCATTGAATATCGTGAAAAAATAAAGGGTTAAATTTTATTGAGCCGGGGAGTATGCATTATGCAAAGGCCAAATTGTTTGTTTTTTGGCTATTATTAATGGTCCATTGTTTGCAGTTGCTTTGAATCTCAACGCATCACCCACATTTCCTTGTCAATTACTTCTACTACGGAGTATCTTTTTTTAAATTGTCCAATTTGCCCTTACAAGAGTTATAGATGTAGTTTTCGGATTCTTTAAAAAAACTTTTATAACCATCTGTGTTTCAAATAAGTGTTAATATAATTTTTTGATAATTGAAAATGCAAATATAACCCTAAATAGTTGATATAAATTCAAACGTACCCATTTCGACAACTTTTACCTAGAATTTTGTAAAAAGATATTTTTACCCCTATAAAAAATCTTAAAATATAAAATAAATTAAAATTGTTATGATACCCCCAACCCAACCAACCCTAATCTCCACCCCCAAACCTAACCAGCGTTTTCTTCTCCATCTTTACCATTTTCTTCGATTCCCTCCATCGACTTCTCTCACCCATCTTCGATTCCCTCTGTCTTTTCCATCTTCTCCATTTTCTCTAATTCCCTATGTCGGGTGAGCTAGGGTGGCGTGGCAGGCTGGGTCGCGATTGGCGTTGGATGGTGTCGCAATCTGGGTCACGGTTGGCGTCAACGTGTGGGCTAAGGTGGCGTCGCGGTGGGTGGCAGGGCTGGTGGCGGGGATGGGTGGTGGAGATTAGGGCTAGGTTGCGTTGCTGGGTCGAGCTCGGTGGCGGGGTTGGTGGTGGAAATTAGGGCTGGATTGCATCGCTAGGGTTTTGGTGGCAAGGGTTTCACAGTGGCGGGGTTGAAGGTGGGGGTGGCGGGGCTGAAAGGTTAGTGGTGGTGGCGAGTGGGCTGGAAGGTTAGGTTGGGTGGGGTCGGGGTGGGTGGTGGTGGGGAGGGTTGAAGGTGGTGGTGAATGGGTTGGCTGGGGGTTGTGGTGGGGCGGCGGCAAGCTGGCAACGGTGGTGGTGGTTTGAGGGCAAAATTATCCTAAGATGTTTGGGTTTTAGGCCAAAAGGTAATTTAGTCATTTTATGTGCGGTCAATGTCGGTCAAAGCCAAAAATAATATTTTAGGGTTATATTGACACTTTCATTAACTAGTTAGGGTTGTTTTACACAAAAAAATATCTGAGAGTTACATTGACACTTACTTAACTAGGTAGGGTTATATTGATATATATCCCTTAAAATAAGGCATTTTTTATTCTAATATTTTTACAATGTTGTTTTCATGCCTTTAGTTCTTTATTGCTATAAAAAATATCACACGAGTCTCAAATGATATAGTTTCTTCAATTTTACGAAAGTGGTTTGGTAATTCCTCTCTCTCTATATGTTTTTTTTATCTTCTTTCTTTCTCTTCCTCCTTACTCCTCACGTACTATGATGATCCTACCCGCTTTCAGATGAGCCAACGCAAAAAAATTCCCGACAACACTATCTTTCCTCAACGCAAAATTACCACCGAGAAAGACCTCCACCACGTAACTCTAAATCAAGTGTCGAAACCTCGACAGAAACCTCTCCAATCTCAGCTGCTAGTTATGTCAAATTTCTTATCGATTACTCTTTGCATTCCGATCAAATTAGTATTGTTGATCTTTCGAGTATTTCATATTTTTGCCTCCAGTCCCAAAAACTCATCGATGCAGATTAGCTCACAGCCGTATCTGGAAGCTTCTGCACCGTCTAGAATCACCGTTGCATATCTACCACCATGTAGTGTTGTGTGCGTGCAGTGGTAATAGTGTTGTGGTGTAGGAAAAGTGGTAGTGTTTGAGTGTGTGGCATTGGTGTTGGTGTTTGAGGGGAAGGGGTGATAAAATGGAAGAGAGTTTTCTTTAACAAAAATGATAAAAAATACCCCCACGTGATAGTTTTATAAGATAGTTATAACGACAAATGTTTCAAGACATGAAAATGTTGTTTTAAATGTTAGAAAAAGATAGTGTTTTTTTAGAACATGGAACTATTTATAAACATTGATAGGGTCCAATTTCTCAATTACCTTTTAACTCTTCAAGTTTTCAAAATTCAACCTCGTGATTTTACCATCTGCAAGTTTTTTGTTTATAAATGGTCTCTACTCTCTATTAAAGTTATAACATTTTTGGCTATTTAAATTTTATAAAACTCCGTGAATTTTCTAAGCAAGTATTCACTATTTATATCAGCTAACCAAATTTATTAGTGAGTGTAATTTGATTGTTTTTGCTCTCAACTAGTTATTTTAGCTCATGAGTATGATTCACTTAATCCACTAACAATGACGCTCCTATAGTTGGAGAGGGTACACGTTTTTTTATGAAAGTGTGTGATTTTAAAATCAGAACCTCCACCCTGACTACTCTCTCCGTCCCAACAATACATGCAAAAAAGAAAAAGAATCAAAAAATTCAGTCCAATAAAAATGCCCTTACAAACTCATCCCACAACCTCCTTCCACCACCAACAAACAATCATCCCCACACCACCTCTAAACCTCCAGTACCACCACCACTAACCATCAATAACAATCAATTAATTCAAATAGAATGGCGGATCTATCAACCATAGGTAGATCTAAAACTACAAAATAAAACGTCAGAGCATTGATGAAAATGCACCTAGAACACCGAGGTTGCGATAGTAGGAAGCGCTAACGTGCGGACTTGGGAGTGCTGTGAGAAAAGAGTAGTGTCTAGCGAAAATCCGGCGGCGGCGGCAGATGGTGAAGCAAAAGCCCGGTCGGCGACAAATCTAAAGCAAGAGCCCCGCCCCCCGGCGAAGTAGCCTGGCATAAAGAACTGACATAGATTTTAGGCAGGCGAATGAGAGAAATTATCGGAGATTTTAGAGAAAATTTGTCAGAGATTCTGGAGATTTAAGAAAGACGGCGCATGAGTAAAGATTTGAGAAACAACAAGGATGTGAGCTGCAGACAGTGTGTTCTAAGAATTAATATGCGATAGTTGATTTTATAATTGCAAGAAGGTGTATATGTAATGAATTAATTGTACCTTAATTCAATATAAAGTGAATGCTATTTTTATATGTAAATTCTATAAAAGGGGTTTATGTATCTTTTTATTACAGATTCTTTCTTAAATTAAAAAGTTTGAGATTTAATTGGGACGGACTAAAATCGAAAATGTGCAAATTCAACCGTCATGGAGGGAGTAAGAGTATTTTGCTCACTACTAGTGGCCAAAACGAGATTGTTGAAGTTTTTCCATCTTAGTTGCATTGATATGCACAATATCAAGTATGAGTCTTAATAGCATTGATTGGCACAATGCCAAATACGAGTACTTAGAGCATGTGCAGTGGGAGTTTCATAGTGGTTTCTTATTGGAACGAAATCACAAAAAAATCATAAATAAACCATAAAATCCTACAATTGGGGTTTCTTGTAGAGATGGTAGTGGGGTGGGTTTCAGTGGAGGTTCACCCAGCATCTGCCTCAATGGGGCGGGTATGGATGTAGTTTTCGTGGGGGTAGGGCGGGTATGGGTATGAAAATTGATACCCTTCATGGGTAATGGGCCGGACATGGATATTAGTTCATACACGCCCCACCATACCCACTATGTACACACTAATTTATTATATAATAAACTATTATTTATCCATAACGCACATGTTTTACTTATAATGTTTTCATATAAATATTATTAAACTTTTAATACTAAAATCATTCATTTTAACATTTAGGTTTTTTTGGAGATATAAATGGGGTGAGTAAAATAGATTTGAAGTGAGTATGGAGATCCAAGTGAGTGATGGGGCGGGTTGAATTTTAGATAATACCCGATGGGGCGGGGATGGATTTTAATATTGTACCCGACATGGGTTATGGGTCAAAAAAATTTAAGTGTGCATGAGTATGGAGGTATCATAATCCGTACTCGCCCCACCCCATCACATTGCCATCCCTAGTTTTCATTTACATAAAATCGAGAGGTGGGCTCTAAAATTAGCAACCACCCCATTCTTTCTTTTGCTGACAAACATGTGGGGTGCCCTTGCCCGCGTGCTTTTTTTGTCCAGCCGGCGAGACACGTGGAACATTCTGATTCGGCCACGTGTCCCCGCAACACCCCCCTATTTTTTTAAAAAATCATTGGGCTGGGACATGTGATAGCACGCGGTTGGGCCACGTGTCATTTTGCAAAAAAAATTGTTTGTTTTGATTTTTTTAAAAACTGTAATGGTTTTCAATTACAATATATATTTCATTTTTGTTTAGATTTTTATAAATTAATTAATTTAATTTTAATTCAAAAAATAAATATTTTTTGAATAAAATGAAAATAAATTACAAAAGAAAAATTATATTATTAAATTTCACATATCAATTTACTTTGGATTGACAAATTTATTTAAATTTAATATTGAAGGTAAAAGTAATGAGTATGAAAGAGAAAATCAAGCTGGGTTCATAAATTGATTTTTTAGTGATTTCTAGTACCATTGTAGAGGTGAAAATGGATTAATTTCTTTGAGCTTACTTTTGGTAAAGTGGAATACAAAGATCGAATATTTAATTGAAAGAAACCAATGGTATGTTTTATTATACACTGCCATAGGAGTAAATGGCCTTAAGAGTAAGTGAATGTCTCTTAACAATAATTTGCAAGAAGACCTACCTATTTCTTTGAAATATCAACTTCTCTATTCACCAAGATTGAATGACTTCAATTGAATTGAAAGACTTCAATTGAATTGAAAAATTACATACAATTAATCAAATTATATACTCCTTTTATCCCATACTAAGATGCAAACTTACTATTTGACAGTTAACACTATCAAATTTTGATCACATTCTTGAATAGATATATAAACAATAATATTATCGCATGTGATATTGTTGACTTCGTCGTAGTAGTAAGTAGTTTTAAATATCAATTTTTTGTTTGTCGTTATTATTCGTAATTAAACATAATAACGGTCAAACATGTTTGTTGAATACGTTAAAAAATTCTGTGCAACTTGATTTGGTACGGAGGGAGTATAAACAATGAGTACGTTATAAAGAATTCACAATGTAGGCTTTAGAATGAAGGGATTAAACTTAGTAGACTAAAGCAAAGTTGAAGGGGGTTAAATGTAATTCAAGTATTCATTCAACCCAGAAATAAAAAGGCCCAAGTGGGGACCTTTATGTATTTTCTCCTTAACTCTTTCTTTCTTTTTGGCTCACTAGAAATATGCCTATGCCAATGCCATTGAGAGAGGTGGAGGGTTATCACTTGTCATGAGGTTACTTTGCTTTGCTTTTGTCTTTTGGTCATTTTCCTTTGCGTTTTTTATTACTCCTTCTGTCACAGTTTAATCTATACTGTTTATTTAGTCAAAATTAACTAATTTAAATTATAAAATTATATTGAAATATAAGTAAGGATATTATTATGTGACATAGTGTTATATCCGTCTTGATGTGTATTTTCAATTTTTTTTATAATTTTCAACTGTACATAGTTAAAGATACTAATAGTCAAATATTTTTTAGTCAATTGTCAAAAATCAAAGTGTGCAGTTTAAACTATAATAGTGGCAACAGTATCTTTTTCGAAGCTTGGATTGTGGCATTGTATTTTTGTTGGGTTTAGGTCACAAGTCACGACTCACGAGAGAGAGCTCATGGCACTAATAAGTACTTCCCGTACCACATTAATAATGACATATTTACTTTTTTAAAATTAAATTTAATAAACTTTGACCATAAATATAATTATATATAATAAATATATCATGTGATATATTATTAAACTCATCTTAACTAATATTTTCTAAATATCAAATTTATATGCGAAATTGATATATGTAACTAGAAATATTGACGGTTAGATATGATCATTAAAAATCGTAAAAAATATATATGTAGTAATTGGCACGATTATCTGAGCAAAGAAAGTGAGAAAGAAAACACCACATCATCCCCCCAACCCAAATGCTCACAAAAGTCTCTCAAACGAAACAACCCATATGCGTAACACCCGCTCTGAAGAAAGAAACAATTACCTCAATCTCATTTTAACTGAATTGCTTTTTATACAAATTTTAAAATAAATCTATGTGGTATCTTTTTAAAAATAAGAGTGTGTATATATAAATAAAATGAAATGAAAAGATATGACCACATATTTATGACTAAGAACATTTACAATGGGGAGCTTGAAATTGAGCCCGAACCGAGCTCGAGGCTGCATTGAGGCATCCCGCTGGTCTGGCTGGAAGCCTGGGAGGACTGAGCCCGCGCCCAGTTCAATTCCCCACCAAACTTCACGTGCCCCTGCCCCCACGTCGGATTCTGTTTCCTTTTTTTACTTGTGGTACAACATGACACCCTCTGATTGGGCCACAT
>JAULKM010109330.1:0-23433 GCA_032355605.1 Rubia tinctorum
GTCTACGACCACCTTGTCTACCCGGAGGAGCTAGACGTTGGCTTCTGATTTCATTGTACCTCACACCAGGTGGAGGTCCCCCAGCCGGCATATGTCGCTCATAGTATCGCACTCTGGATGGATCATGCGCGCATGCCAGGGCACCTGTGATATCTTCTAGGGTGTCCCTGATAATGTCGGCGTAAGGGGAGGGGGACATGCGTCCAAATTAATTTCATGCCTTAGCCGCACCCTGGACAGAACCTGCATTTGCAACAATTAGATATGAAGGTTAGATTCAAAGAATGGGGTGAATTATAAGTATGTTTGAATTGTTGTTGGACAACAGGAATGAATACCATATACTCCAAGGTGGTTCCATCTCCCTGAAACCCCTCAGTAACTGCTTGGCTCCTTCTTGGCTGGTTAATCATCGTCACTGTGCGACGGAGGTACCACTCCATGTATTCCGGGTCCGGTGTATATGGATCTGCAACTCCGAGGATAGGGGCAACGACGTTTTCCCGCTGCTCCTATGCTTGAACATGTGTGCTCAGGATTATTCGCCAGTCCGCGTTCGGCCTCCCCCGACGATCTCTTGTGTGTAGTTATTTTTGGACCTCTTTGGACACTAACTGCACCGGTATAGGTTGGAAGAAGCCGAGTTGCCGGAGCACGCGGTGAACATGGTGACCCTTGACCATGTGCCAGGATATGAGGTTGATGGTCAGCAACCAGTTGTTCCTACCGGAGGTACAATACGGTGGTAGATGTTGCAGGAGATGCTCTGAGTATGGCTGCCAGATGAACTGAAAGAAGGGGACAAGTTGTAATTAATTTAGTAATGGATAAATTTGAAGCCGAAAAATGTTGAATCACTGTATACCTGACGGTCGTCGAGACTTGTTAGCTGATCACGGTAAACACTGAGTACATGCATTGGTGCTCTCGACAAATCAAATCGGTCTCTCCACCTACGTAGATATGGTGAAGAACATTAGGTATCGGCAGTTTGGGCAAGGTTGTGAAGAACATTACGTATCTGCACTTCATACAAACCTGGACCTAACCGCCATCATATTGTTGGCCATCGGTAGTCGTCGGCAGGACGGATGCTTGGTATTCTCTCCCACGCCCACAACTGGAAAGTAACCCGAGTTAGGAAAATATAGTGACAGCGGTAACTCGGATAAGCATGTCAATCTAGGAAAATGGTGCAATAGGAAGCTTACCTGAAGGAGGACAAGTGGTCCGGATATGGATTTCGTTGGAGGAATTGCAGGGTCACATAAACTCATGTACAAGTGTGCCAAAATTGCACTCCCCCAACTATACTGATGTGCAGTGTTTAAGTCAATGAGCGGGGACAAGTATAGGAGAGGAAGCTTATACCCTGAAGTGTCGGACGCATTCCACCGAGCAAGAGCAGCATGAATACCCTGGCCCGCTATTAGCAATCAATGTATGTTGCATCATTTGGATGGGGAATACGCAGCACGTCACCCAACCAAGACGCCTTGGTATGACCCCCGTGGATGGAATCTAAGGGGGGTGTTGCCCCTAAAAAGTCAGTGCATATGGTTTGCCAATCGACGGGCTGCCTTCTCTAGTCATAACCCGTTACAGGCATAGCATTAAGCGGTAGACCCCAAAGCACACCCACGTCCTGCAACGTGACGGTTGCCTTGCCCACGGAAGAGGAAATGTATAGGTCTCGGGTCTCCAGTGCTCGACCAAGGCTGTGATAAGGGAATGGTCGATTTGGATTGGCGCAGAATCAAGGAGGCCCTGGAAGCCCACCGCACGCACGTACTGCATGACGCCCTCGTGCATCGGAACTTCCCAACAAGCCCCATCACAACGTCTGACCTGCAAGGCCATATCCTCCAAGTCACTGTTGTATATCGCCCTTGCACGGTGCTCCGTGTGTAGATAGAGCAATTCCAGGTTGATTGGTCCGGGATGGTCCATGGTGAATCCCTGGAAAAAAATTACAATCATGGGTCGAACTGTACATAATAGAGCAGGACAAACTGTACGTAAAAAATAATTTGCAGAAAAATAATATCAAAAAAATCGTTGACAACTAATGTTTTAACAGCGATTCTTAAAAATTCATCCCGAGTAAGTTAACACTACAGACAGTTCCCTGTGCAAGACGCCGCACTCAGCCCCCTCTACGATCACCAGGTACCCTTTCATCCATTTGATTCTCTATCCTCCTCTCCGCAAATTGGCCTCGTCTTCTATTGCGGAACTTTTCCACATCAGGTACCAACCTTCGGCTTGCAGGTTCCCACAATGAAAGATCTCGGATAGGCATGAAACCCAAGTTGTATTGAGCAACGAAGGTTGTCGTGTGGTAGGCCACATTACAAAGGTCTTTGGGATTATCCCGCCTTTTCCAGCAAATAGCTAAGGCATGCGAACACGGCAGACGAAAAATTTGCCACTCCCGACAGCTACAATGTTTCTGCAAGTACTTCACAGTGCAGTGTCGCTCAACCATGCCACCGTCGAACGTCCTTTCCATGACATTGTAAATCTGTAAATTACGATCGTACACATTAACAACATGTCCCTGCCCCCGGATGTCGTTCTTCTCGAATTTCTTCCAATTTAGTATGGGCAAATCAGAACTGCAAAATAATAAAACAAAAGCATGGTTTACTTCTACAGTAAATGCATATGTAGATATGCTTGAGTACTGGTAGGGTACCTCTTGTTAGTCGCCTCCGTCAGCCTTTGTGCAAACATTTCGACCGTTCTTTCAAAAGTCGCGTTAATACAGGCTGTTATTGGTAGATGTCTTGTGCGCCTCAAACAGTTGTTGAAACTCTCCGACATGTTGGTTATCAGAATGCCCCACCTACGGTTTCCATCGAAAGCGAGACACCACTTACTCCTGTCATGTGCTTCCAACCAAATCCATGCCGCGATTTCGACCTCCTTCAACTCCTCCTTGAACTCTCGCCAATTCCGCTCCTGTCTGGCACTACCAAGTTGCCACACTAGGGTCTTTAGGTGCGCATTTTTTAACTTCCCACCTTCCGCACTAAGGAAATTGGATTGAAAATGTCTCAAATAGAACCGATGGTGTCATGCTGGTTCCATCCACCCCTCTGTGTTTGCCATTACGTTCAGGATCCCAGGATCCCGGTCAGATATAACACAGACGGACCTCGGTTCATCACCTAACACATGTTGACCCAACTTGAGCATGAACCAATGTCATCTCTCGTTTGTCTCCGCGTCTACTATTTCATAGGCGATGGGTAACACATAATCATTTGCGTTGTGCGCAACTGCGACCAGCATCGCTGAAATGTAAGCCCCACTCAGGAAGGTGCTATCCACACTAATAACTGGCCTGCATAGTTGAAAGGCTTCGATAGCCTGACCGAATGCCCAAAAAATGAACTTGAATTTCCTACATTCGTGACCATGGACTCTGTCCGGTACGTCAGCCCAATCAACAACTGTGGTCGGATTAGCTCTGACCAGTTCCTCCATGTACGTGGGCAACCTCTCAAAGGATTCCTCCCAGGTTCCGAAGGCCAAATCAATAGCCTTCTGCCGGCCGTACCAAGCCTTCTTGTACGAAATGGTCACTTTCGACTCCTTCCGCACGTGCTCCATAACATCTTTCACTGTGAATGAAGGGTTGGTTTCAATTTGATATCGCACGGAACGAGCAACCATCAACGATGTCAAATTAGAGTTACCGTCAGAACGACCAGCACCAATGCAAGAATGACTACTAGCCCATTTGGTGATCTCCCACATCCCATGGGAAGACTTCGTGCTGGCTCGTACAATCCACGAACAGTTTCCACTCCCTTCGAAAGCTTCCTTACATTTCGCATACCATGTACGCGACTTGCTCTCCACGACTCGGTGTTCCCTGTTCATCTTTGAGCTCCACCTAGATATTGCCTCCACCAATTCCGGTTTACTACGGAACCTCATACCCAAATCAACCTCCCCCGTCATTTGATCGTAATTAGGCAGTACTCTCCCACGATCAGTTGGGTCATAACCTTCTTCATCAGGACCTCCATAATCCCTAAAAAATGCCCTCGTACTAGGATTCCATATTTGATCGAATGCAGTGGGACCATTGTTCCCGTACATCAGGGATCGATCATCGTCCCCTGGATTTGAATCCCCAGAAAGTGAATGATATTCTTCACTTTCTTCTACGAATTCCCCACCTTCACGTTCCACATCACCATGGTTAGTCTCAGCCACCACGGTATCCCGACCACTACTCCCTGATCCATGATCACCCCTTTCACCTACGTAATTGCTGTCGAAGTCATTGAATTGTTCACTATAATGACCACGTGGACCACCACTAGTAGACGGTTCGGAGTTTCCTAACTGGACATACGGTTCAGGTTGACTCCCAACAACGTGGGAATAGGGTGAATATGAGAACGGAGGGCAGTTGGCAGTGGTATCGTTCTCAACATTTCTCAACAATGACATGAAAGTGGCCGGGCCAACATCAACTGGACGATCTACGTGGGTCTCAATCCGCTGCAGCTGAATGTAAAGATCGGCTGCCGACAACGACATTCCGTCAACAGTGTCAAAGAAAGTCTCTGTTGACTGGTCATCCTCCACTTCATAACACCGATAATATATGCAAGAACCAATCATCTGAGGGCAACGATAGAATATTCTCACATCATACCCCTCACATTGAATGCGAAGCCGTCTCACAATTAATTCAACTAACTGTGAGTGGCTCAACCGCCGCTTCAGAGTCACATGTTTCTCGGCTATAGGAGGATCGTAGTACACACCCACATTTACATCGTACCTAACCACACCATCTCTATACAAGTACAATAACAAATTCATCGTACAACTGCAAATGAGAAGCATACAACAAGTAATTACGTCTGCTAACAAAGTTGAGGCTTCAACCATCATATATTTTATATTAAATGACTTTCCCATGCAAACATCTAAATGACATGGGTTTTTCACATTGGTCTCATCATTCTCAGTAAAAACTAATGCACAAATTATCTATTCATAACAAGGACACATTATCCGCCGGACATAAAAATTTATTAACGTACATTGTGCAAATTAGTAACAGAGCGGGTACCTTGCACAAACAATTCTTCACCCTGTTGTGAACAGAAAATAAATCCACGCAGCGTCACCCCAAATATTCCTACAGTAAAAGCTGTCACACAATTAGCAACTATACATATGTCGTCCAAACAATAGTAACAAATACCATGAACTGTACACAACATTACCAAATCCAAATCCAAATAATTAGGATCTTATTAATTATAACCAAATCCAATATCATACTAGGATCTTATTAATTATAATCATATCCAAATAATTAGCAACACCATAACCACAAGATTTTGAATACATTTTTCGTTTGAATATATCATAACACCACAACCTTTCATACAACATATGGTACCGACAATATTTCATTTCATAACTTTCAAAATACCCATTTAAAAAAAACGTAACTTATATACCATTTCATAAATATAACAAGTGTCTTTCATCCGACATATAATTACGACAATTCCCACATAAGTCCAAAACTTTTTTTAAACATACATGCATTTTTTATTTTCAAACTATTCTCATGTAGCAGTGACACAACCTAAAATTAACCATACGTTTATTCCCACAATTATAGTTTATTTCACAGAATTTACCGCGAAAGTTTGCCTCACCTCCAACGTCCTCCTCGCTCCGTTCCTTCGTGCCCGGAAAATAGCAACCCGATCCAAGCCCTGACAGGGATAAGGAAACCATCGAGATTCAAATTTCATGCCAAAACCGATGAAACCATAATCAAATATGCAAGAAATCAACCTACCTTCCCTTCAATCTTGTATTTCAAAACCCCAAACCGAGCCTCAAATGTAGAACTCCAGCCAATAATGGAAGAAAAATTTGGAAGAAGGAGGATGTGCTTCAAAGGATGAAGAACCGGAGCAAAAATTATGTCAATGCTGGTTTGAGAATGAATGGAAGAAATGAGCACTTCTTCGCGGTTAAAAAGAAGCCAAAGTCCTCAAAATTCTGCCACAAGTCACATGCTTGATCAATCAAGCAATTCACGGGTGTAATAAAAACAAAGACTGAGCACTGGATCATGCACTGAAGACGCATGATCCGAATGCGTCTTCAAAATGTCACGGACAAAACAGTTTGCACACCCACATACATGCGATTTCTGAAGAAAAAAAAAGGGGTTAAGGACGCATTCAAAGAATGCGTCCTATGCATGCAAAAGCTGGAAAAAAAAGTGGGTTAAGGACGCATTCAAAGAATGCGTCCTATGCATGCAGCGCAGGGGAAAAAAAACTGGGTTGAGGACGCATTCACGGAATGCGTCCTCCCTACTGATCTCCGGTGCATGGAACTGTAGCACCATTTAAGTCATTTTTTCGTAGTATATGGTGCCGGTAAAAGGCTGTAGCAGTACCGTTTCACTGAAAAATGTCTACTTTCATGCCCCCACGTTTCACCAAGGCATTGTTCATGTGTTCTATTCAGGTTTGGTTTTCTTTTTTCTCTCTAAGGGAATACTACGTGTGATGGTGGGAGATTTGACGAGATTTGACGGACCCCTATATATTTATAAATTAAAATTAAAATACAAAAAAAGGGACATAATAGTCTTATATCAATGGAGGAGACATTAAAGCTAAAAGTTCGAAGTTCTCTAGAACGTGGAAGAAGAATATAATCAGATTATTACAAGTATCAACCCGAGATGTTCTAAAAATAGTAAACATAAGACTAATTAAAGTTGTCTAGTATAGGGGAGAGAATGTTCATTTGTTCTGATTTTTTCTTTTATAGACCTTGGTAAACCTTGAAAACCATTAGTGTGAATTACCGGTCGAGTGCTTGCCAACCATGCTAGGGCGTTCACAACATATTGCTTCCCGATAGATGTGCTTCAACGAGTAGTCAATTTGGTCAAGCGTTTTCCAAATATGTTTGACAAGAGTGATGCATTGCCAAGTTATTTTGACTTTTCTTTGTATAATCTTCACCAAATGTTGTGAGTCAATTTCTGTGCCTGGAACTCGATTGGGCTGCACAACCCATTCCTTAGTTGTGATCTGCAAGAAACAACTCCGGGAGAATTTTAGGGGAAAACTCTCTAATGCTAAAGTCAATCGCCATTTAATAGTAAAGAATAGTGAATGAATAAAATAATGGACATACCTTGGTATTTATGCGACCATAACCTATTACCGTAACCCTAATAGTTATTGTACATAACTCAAATTCTAATTTCTTGCGTAACAAGTCTTAAAACTAACTAGGATCTTATTAAACCCTTTGGGGCTGAATATGCTCAATCATGTCAAATAGTATTTTAGGTTGAGGCCCTTGCGGATGAGCCACGTAAGGATATCATCAAGAGGCCCCAGAAAACTAAAAATGTATCGAGGAACGAAAAGTCGATGGCTAGAAATCTTTGAGGAAGCCTGGTCATCTTTAATGTTTGAGGCCGGGTCTCGAACTCATCAAGACAACAAGTTATAAGTAAGAAACTTTTGTTTTATCAAATAGATATCATTTGGTTTTGAATTTGGAGGAGCGTGCGTGGCGCATGAAGGGAAAAGAAGTCGGAAGACGTGTAACGCTTGGAGATTATCATTAATGAGATTCCTCCACGTTCCCATGTCTTTTCAAATTTTCCACTCCCCAAGGTAATCATTACCTTTTTCATGCTTCTTCATCCCCCATAACTACCCTCTAAAACCGTTTTTCATATTTTCCACTTTCTATTTGCAGATATTTGAGGCAAATTTTCACGGAGTTCCTCTCATCTTCTCAGTGCTCACACCTCTAAAAAACCCAGATTTTCTTCCCTAATCTAGTAAGTTCTTTTCTTTCCTAAGCTCTCTTTTCTCTTTAATGGCGTTCCCATCCCAAAACCCCTATCAAGGAGATAGAACCTCCTCTTCTATTCTTGTGATTCCTCATGAGGGGGTCCCGATTATCAGTGTCTTCGTCAGGAAGATGGGGCCCGTTCATCCAAGAGAACTGTCTCTGAGGGTGATGAGGATCAATTTAGGAGTAATAGAACATCTCCATATTCCGGTAAGTTTCCCGCGAGGGAGACCTTTAACGAGGGAGCCTCCCTAGAGTAGGTCATGGAAAGGGAAGGGGTTTAAGGAGGCCTTCGAAAATAGGGGGTCCAGAACTTCAAGAGCCTCCTCAAGAGGAAAGGGCCCGAGAACTATAAAGGACTCCTCTGAGGGCTCACCCAATGGGGAAATTTTTAGCTCAAAAGCATAAGGGAAAAGAAGGATTTTCCACTCGAGGAGAATGAGCCCCACGATGACTCGGATGAGGAGTCATACGTCATGTCTAATGAAGTGTCAAAATTTATTGTAACCCTTCAGTCGCAGCAACGCATAACCGAAAGTGCCAAGTTAAATATTCTTGAGGAGGATGAATCTCTCACAACACTACCAATAAGGAGATCTATCATCCACCACCGACACTTTAGATGAAGACTGTGCTTTCTTTTCCCTCCCCTCTTCTCAAAGCAACTGAAAGAGTCTGATGCTAACCCGACTCAATTTCACCCTAATGTCGTGGTTATCATAACGACATTCATGACCAGATGCAAGGAGCACGGGATCAAGCCTCCATACAAGTTACTTTAAGCGTTATATTACGTGTCACATAACAATGATCAAAATTGGACTTATACTTTCTTCAACAAGTATGTGGGGAAGAAAGTTATCATTCCTCCCTCCAACGTTTCATGATGGCATGATAGGGGATTGACCTTCGTAGTGACGTGTATTGAGTCCCCTGGTGGAACTCACGTATTAAGATAGACTCAACGAAAGGGTATCCAGTTCCCGTGGATCTTCGAGGAGATGGACTCATCTTCAGCAGCCTAGACCTTTGGATGTAAAAGATTACTGCCAAAATCCCTCGATCAAAGGAGGATTTTATTGGCCATGAGAGATCTATGATGAGTTTTTGTATAAACTTGTTGATCATGGAGCCTTGTGGTGTGGGGAGTTGGGAGGTATCGGCTCAAGAGACGAGCCTGAAGAAGGCATGAAAACAAGGAAAAGGAATGAAGACAGGTGTGGTCCTTCAAATGCAAAACTCAGAAATCCAAGGGATCCCTCTCGAGGAATCCAAATCTGATAATTGCACCCTATGGATGCTTTCGAAGGTTTTTAGGCTAAAAGTTTAGTTTATTTTGCGTCTTTTGTCCTTCTTGCTTGTCTTCTGACCATTTTTTCCCAGTGGATCTTCTCAACGCCTTGAAGGAGCCCAAAACCAACTCCCAGACCGAAGCTACACCTGTAACGGTGGTAGAGGATGAAGTCACTTGCAAACTTCTGTTGACATCGGAACTGACTAGCCCTCGAAGAGGTTTATAGATGGGGAAAGCCTCAGCTATCCTTCGAAGAGGCAAAGGGTTCCTTCTACTACCACCATACATATTCCTCCCATCACATTGCTGAACTCGAGCAGTAACACAACTCCCTCCTCTCACTACAAGAAACAACACCTATTACCTCGGTTCTACAGGGGCTTTTACCTCGATATTCAGCCCTCTAAAACCGAGGTAAATGTGGGTTTAGTAAAAAGTATACATTTTACCTCGGTTCAAAACAGAGGCAAAGGTATTTTTTACCTCAGTTTTTCTTGAAAGAATCGAGGAAATATTCCTCAGCCGACGATCATGCCGACAATATAGCGACGTTGGTCCCCATTATGAGCTTTCCGACTAACCCTTCTTTGTGAGATGTTTTAGTGGCTGATGTTGGCTAGAAAATCCGCGACGTCGATCCTGACCGTAAGCGATATCACATGATGTTGTTACCGACATCGTTGGTTATGGTTTTTAACTGCGGTTTAAAACCGCGGTAAATTATAATTTTTACATCGGTTTTTCTATAGAAAAAATGGGGGTAATTAATAATGTGATGAATCGCGGATTGATCAGTGAGTGACAAATGCATATCAATAGTCGGGTGAAACGAATGCATTGTTGAGATAGTGCGACGTCAAATTGCCCGATGTCACATTTGTTGGAATCAGTTATTTTATGACGTGGCATATCAATAAACACAACGTTGTTTTAATTTACTGAGATTGCACGTATATGTCCAACTAGGGTTAATTTTCCATGCTCTACGACGGGTTTGCGATGTAGCTTATTGCGTCATAGTTCATGGAGCGACGTCGTCTTGTTATGTGTGACTGATGTCGCTTCATTCATCGTAACGTCAGTAACCCATTGCAAATTGTGAGCAATGTCACTCAATCTTGATCGGACTAACCAAATTGTAAATTATACTGTGCGACGTCGGTCCATATATAAAATACATAAATAGATATTCACATATAAGAAGACCCGGTATCGAACGCCCTTTCAGATTGCATGTTACTACACCATGCATGACACATATACAGAAGAAGCATGAATACTACACCATCTATACACAAACTATGATATCAAAATTCTCACAAAAATGAACTTTACCATTGATACTCCATAAATAGCTAGAGATCTATACCAAGGTGTCAAAAAAAACCTTGGAAAGTATCAATGAGAATTTTAGAGAATGATGTTATCACAAAAAAATCAACCTAATCCAAGTTCCTCATATGGTAGATGGGTTAAGTAAATACTTCAAATTCTTTACCATCATAAATAGCGCCCAACTGTCGCGTACATCTTCCAAAAGTTTGATGGGGTACGGTGCTTTGTCCTTGGAAAAATACTACAACAATGAGTAATCTCATAATCGATAAATAGGTTGTGCAAAGTGGTGATATTATTGATTAGATTCAATATGTGAGAATAATATATACCTTTTGTAGATCAAAAGGATTCTCCCTCACAAACAAGACCAAATCCTTCATAAATCACATGCAATAGTAATCGCTTTCCCACGTGGTCACTTGTTTTTTATGCTATTTGAACGAACAAATTGCTTACAAACACATAATTAAGTTTTTATAGCAATACTTATTTCATAATACAATTTTGAAGTTAATTCTAACCTTTAGGGACTTCCACGTCCATCCTTTATGTTTGGAAATAAGGGGATCTATTATCACCTTAGTAATTGTGAATGAAATTGTTTCTGAAGGACGTTTGATGTAATGGACGTACCAGAACACAGTGTTTGAAGGAAGAACAATGATGGCCACCATCAATTTTTTTCTGCAAAAGTGAAATCGCCATTAACTCAATACAATCCCATAATTTTTAGTACTATCCAAACAAGAGTAATGCAGTAAGTAGAGTTGACTCACCACTCGTAATAAGGTGTGATGTATATCGAATTGTCCTTTTGCATCAGTCGGGAGCTCAAATAGGCCAAACACTCCTCCATCGCAACATGGTCATGTTGGATCTTTAATGGGCAAAGAGCCCCTATCCACCTTTTGAATTTTGAAACAAATTGTACATGCAAGAGCCTATAAACATGGTTCGTCTTGCTAGATTGAAGCCAAACACATTTAGAATATCGATGATTCAAGTTAGAATGATGCAATAATACTTACATGCAATGTAGTTGCATCACGGGAGGGGGCACATTATTGAAATGGAACAAGTCTTCCAAGTCCTCCTTCCAGATAATTGAATTTACCTTGTACCCAGAAATACCCATTTTCTCCACAGGAATTTTGTACAAACATGTGGGAGGGTGTGGAGTCAAAATTGTGTGGATGTTCTTTAGGGAACCATTATTTGAGGGATTGAATAGTGGTAGCTTCATTCTAGAGACACGAGACTTTGTTGGTTACATGTATTGGTTAATTTTTCTCGGCTACTAATTCTTGTCTCGATCTACAAGAAATCAGCCGTAAAATTTATGTACGTAACATTTGTCTCTACTCACAAGTAATAGTATATTAATTATCATGTTACACCTTCGTAGGCCTATTCTATAATATATCCACCAAACGAAGGGGCCATTCAACAAACATTCCCAACGCACAAGGAATTATCCTACACAAGAAGACTCACTAATTTAAACAAAGTATGAAATATTTTACGATGTGAATAGTATAATGTGTTTACTTATACTTTCATGTTGTGTTGGGTGGACTCCACTAACTTCGTTCTTAGTCAATCAAAGGCAATGGGTGTTGACAAAGTTAGAGACGGTGGTACGAGCCTACTATCACACTCCGGGTGGTCATATGTTGAGGTTGTCGGAGAAGCAGCGCAAGGGGGAGTTGATATTGTTAGTTTAGAACTTGCAACGATTCTCTTCAAGTCAAGTGGCATTTTTGTCCCATTTGATTGTTGCAAGACATAAGCCACTAGTTGGCTTAATGTGGATATCAAAGCATGAGTCTCTCTTTGTTGAATACTTGACGTAATATCAACCTTAGGTGGTCGAGGTTTGACAAAGATGTCCCTATGTTTATCGAGCATGCCGACACCCTGGACCCTGACCATATGTTATTTCTTGTTAAGCTCAACTTCTAGTATGTCCTTCTTTCCAACCACGATAAACTCGTTGAGCTCTTGTTTTCTTTTTAAGTCCTCTTATATATTACAAATAATCAATCTCATTTGCTTGAAATTATACTTGAACAAATGCATTCATCTCATATCAACTAAACCACATGCAAAACTTACAATTTGTTTGGCAAACAACTCCGCATCTTTGGTGTGGAACTTAACCCCCTTCTTCCCACGCCCTTTGTATCATTTTAGCCATTTCTCAAATTGGGGAACCTCATCGGGCGTGGGATATTCTGTTGAAGTTCTCCCTTCATCTTCTATCATTCCATGCTCCACCTTGTCAAACACTCTAGCCTCGACATTTCCTTCATGATTATTCTTGTAGCTAGTGCGAAACCTCCACGACTTATTGTGTGGAATATCTTGTTTCCTCATGCAAGCTCACTTTTTCTTGCCCTTAGACCTTGTAAAATCATTAGACCAAATGGTTCATAATAAAAATCAAAATTGTGAAATGAATTGGTAACACATTTCCTCTGCTTCTGACCGATATCGGACAGAAGTCGATAATGATATCGCACGAGTCATTATGCCAGGTCGCATACATTGTCGGACTAAATCAGTGCCTAAACTTATTTTATGAACGACGTCACACACTAGTCGACTATAACAAAATACATCCCGATTATTATAGTGTGACGTTTCATGTTCACCCAGTGTAACTCATTTTTATGCAAAGGATGGACCTTTACGATTCTAAATCACTAAAAAGAATAAATAAAATGAAAATTTGATGATACCAATGAAAATATACTCTTTCATAAGCATGTTTATCCAATAATAAAATGCATGCATATAATTAAAAATATGTACCCATTGTGTACATACTTGTAAGCATGTTAATGTAAATTCCTAACCGATTGTTCATCCGCTAGTTTTCTTGCAACAAAACTCTTCCAACTTGATTCACTTATGAATGGATGATTAGTTCTTGGGTTGAAATTCTTCTTCTTACCAAACATGTAATCCCTATCCAATTTGGTTTTGAAGTCTCTCCATCTTTCACCAAAGCATTGTACGGTTCTCTTTTTTAATCTTGCCATATCATCACACTCGATATCAAAGGCATATTTTATTGCCCTCCATAGTTTATCCTTGTAAGCATCATCAACACGTGTCCACGACTCGTACAAGAAGAATTCTACCTTTGTCATAGCAATCAAACCTATGTAACTAGACAACCAATTTCTTTCCTCACCTATAAATTCCGTACCTTTCTCAACCATGTCTATCAATTTCTTAAAAATTGCCCTACCCCGACCTTGCCTATGTATTTTTATCCATTCAAATCCCCCTTTCTTTGTGTCGTTTCCTCTTATCAGGGTTAACCATAAGAACACCTAAAAATATAGTTTATTAAACACACTCTTCAATGATGAATGCGATATAACATTTAAAATGCAACCTTTATTATGGACATCAAATCCACACTAAGGTTTTCATGAATTTGATCTTCACCACAAGAAAATAATGAAAATTAAACATTTGATGTTATCTCCATATCAAATACCTTCCATTAACAAGTTTCCACATGTTGTACACCATATACACTTGGAAAAATTACATCTTTAATGAAATCATAGAACCCTACATGTATATATAGTCCATAATTTAAAAGAAAAAATAAATAAAAAATATGCCATATAACAATACCAAACACTCATTCATTAATTAAATGAAAGGGATGTAGCCACATTGACAATGTGATCGTCACAAGTTGGAAATATGGAACCTTGCTACTTTTTCTATTCATGGAATCCCCTCCCATGATGACCTCTTCATTTTCCCCTTAGTTTCTCCATTTGGGAATATGTTGGTGGTGGATTTGGATGTGTTTGGTTATTGATTTGTTGGAGGGAAAAGGAAATCTTGATGAAGAACTTTGCAGTCTTTGAAGATGGAGGGAGCCAATTTGGGCAATAAATGTATTTTCAAAGTGTTTTGGTTTTTTTACCAAGTATGGCGCATAAAGCTAGTCTCCCACCAATGATGTGATATCGCACGTGTCAAGCATTATGGTTGTCTCAAGTATTTAAGGTCTCCATTTAGGTTAAAATTGGCCCAGTAGGCCCATCTTATATGAATGTCCGACGCCTCAGATATGTCGATCTGATCTCGGACGTAAGATGAATGTCGTGATCTCGTAATTCCTAAGGTTTATTGGCATGTCATGGGCATATGGATGGACCAAATGGCTCATTCCCCTTGAATGAACGACGTCACCAACTGTTCGGCATGTAGTCGCTAAGCAGGAGGCATCGTGCGACTTCGCATTTTAGGTTTTAAATCATTTTTTGTTCTATCTGAAGGACGAAAAACATCAATTTTATTAGTTACAATTGTTTCCATGTAAAGCTAACTAGTTTACAACCCTAATACATGTCTAAGGGTTTGAAAATTACATGTTCGATGGTTATGATTGTTAAAGGCCTGTAAATTCCTTACCGATGTAATTCGAGGCTAAAGTTATGTATCCCAGTTACATAGGACTTTCATTAGAAGCCAAAGAACAGTCAACCTCAATACGTGAGTTGGCAAGATGGGTGAGGGTTTGGCAATAAACCATTCAACGACTACACTTGTTGAAGGTTAGTACGTTAGTCGATCTTGTTATAGGCCTAAAGAAATTAGGTCTTTCAATTAAATAAGGTTTTGTGTTTAAAAACAGGAACAATCATCCATATTAGACTAGTGGGGGTTTGACAATAGCTCATTCCACGGATAAGATTATGGAAGGCCAGTACGGTAACCGATCTTGTTCTAGGCCAAAACATATCGGCTCTTTAAATTACACAACGTTTGAGGGTTTGGAAATAACCCTTGGTGATTAATATGGTTTAGGGTAAGACATAGCCAATCTGATATGAGTCATACAGATTTAGCAACTTCAACAAATTACAAAGTTTTTTACTATAAACCCCATGAACTACCAACCTCATTACACGGGTGAGGGTTTTACAATTACCCGTCCAACGGTTAGGATTGGTTGTGCCCAGTCACAGCCGATGTCATTAGATGGCTTATTGTTTTTATTTCAAGCAAATACTTAGTATTTTCATTTTATGAGAACGATTAGTCAACCCTATCACACGAGCCAGTGTTCGAACATATTCCTATCGATGGTCAAGAGAACATCTCTGCTCGTATAAGTAGGATTATCCTTATTATCCAAGAATAAGTCAAGCATCTTACACATGTAAGTGCTTGACCAACACTTGTTCAATTATGAAGAATTTGGAAGCCCAACCACAGCCATATTACATTTTTTCATTTTACCGATCCTTTATTATTAATAGTACTCTTGAGTACTATTTCCATAATATTTAAGTTGGGCCTAGCATTTGGGCTCGCATATATTGAGTTTGGGCTGAAAGGCCCAACCATTACGTGTGACATCGCTTATATGTCGGATAATTATCACTCATATCGACATTCAAGTGCGAAATTAGGTTATGTGGTCTCCACCCACTATTGTCCAAGCCCATTTTGTTTCAACAACTGGGTCGGTTATACTAATTGGCCCAGTTTTATTGGCGTACGAAATTGCTAGAATGTCGGTAAGACTTCGATTTTGTCGAATCTGTCTGCGACATCGCAAATTGATAATTCAAGTCCTAAGTTCAAAGTCCTCCAAAAAAATTTTGGGCACTAGGTCAAACCCCTGGCCCAATACGTACGATTAGTGATGTCGTCTCTCCGTCGTTGTACATGTAGTTCGTTGCAAAATTATCAGCGACGTTGCAAAAGTGGTTGAAATGACACCGTTCACTGTAGGGTATATAAACTACTCATCATTAACCCACTCACATCCTCAACCTCGACGTCGCACCAAAACCGTTGCAGATGGAAAAAAGGTAAAAAAACCGCCAAGTGTGTAAGAAAACCGCCAATCTTGATATATAATTTGCCCCAATGGAGTGAAAGCATTCCAGTACAAAAAATCTTAGCGGCAATCTATTCCAAGGTAACCCCATGTAATCCCTAGCAAAGGTAACTACTTTTCAAGTGATTTTTTCGCTAGTTTGTATGCTTTCTTTTACTTATTTCCTTCCTTATATGTTGTTTTCACTTCAATGAAGATGATTTCAGTGTTTGATTGAGTTCTATAAAAAATTTAGTTTTAGGGGTGTCCTATTTAAGTTTTGAATTTTGGTTTTTAGGCTTATAGGCAATGTTTAGGGCCTTTTGTGCCCAAAATGTGTTGTGCTTGCTTTTACAACAGCTAGGCTTATTTTTGTGGTTATTTAGTTTGATTTCACAGGCGTTCTTGACCTGTAGGGTACACTTCACACACATATTTGTACAGACTGATATGTCGTGCGTTGTCGCACATTCATACATATAAATCTACGACTTCGCAGGGTACATATCGATCTGGGCGACATGTTTGCGATGTGCATGCGATCTCGGTCAACAATTAAATTCTAGTGATTATATGGCCTCTTATACTAAGCTTTGAATATTTTATTGTTCAACAGGTGTCTCTAGCGAAGCAAGCAGCAAAAAGGGGTAAGGGCCAGAATGAGGGACTAGGTCCCTCCTGGTCCAAAAAGGCAAGGATAGTTGATGCCCCTCCATCACCAAAATTTGACAAAAGACGCTTCTTCACTAAAGAAAATGAGAAGATTTTTCAAATTGTGAGGAATATGAGGGTTAAGGAGGTTAGGGCAATGAGGCCGAGGACATGGAATGCCTCTACTTGGACGTTTTCCTTGAGTCATTCAAAGCTTCGGGAATGGTGGGTCTTATTTGCCTTGATAAGCCAACTTATGAATTGGAGATCAAGAAGTTCTACTCCAATTTCACCCGTCTAACTAACACCAACTTCCAAATATACCACAGGGATTTGTGGCCTCCTAGGGCCAACGAGGATGATCCGACAGAGGCCCTCGACCCCAACCATATGGTAGAGAAGTACTTCAAAATTAAAGTTGGCAACGGGCTCATTATGCCAAGGTCTGTCAAGATTGATATAATGGATCTTGAAGAAAGGATGATAGACAATATCATTGTACAATAGTAATCCTGGCCGGACATCATTCTAAGTACACTATCAACAGGATCGTCTTGTACTACCACATTGTGAAGAAGAAGGCATTCAACCCCAGTTACAATATCATCAATGAGATGCACATGGTTTCCCTCGCTCCGAAGAGTCGGATCATGCCCTATGGTAACATCGTAACTGCCCTAACGGAGAAGTAAAGTTTCAAGATCAAATCAAAGGTGAAGATCAAGCCAAAGTACTATGATGGTAACTACTTTGACAAGAAGTACTGGCATCGAGATGCGGGGACGCAGATTGATCGTAACGTCCCCAAGGCCAATCTTGATATGCCTGCCTAGCCTGGTCCCAACAGTATTCCATCAACATCCGCAGCAACGCATCCTGAAGCCGACACTCCTGTCCCACGATTGGGTACATAATTGAATTTATTTCTAGGTCATTCCTATTGTATAATATTTTAAATTATAAAATTTTAATTAAATTAAAAAAATTATCCCTAAAAGGACTAAAGCGCAGAGCATGGACCGTACTCATGGAGGACGTGAATGAGAGAAAGGCTATGTGATGCGCAACGATCGTCATTTTTGGCAGATGATGACCGTCGTGGCCAACTTGAAGGCAATGTTGGTCGGTGCTATCAATGCACCTCGTGTGGACCCTCAGATGATTACACATGGGTCTGAGGCACATCCCGATGAGACAAAGAGGCAAGAGGATGAGCAGGATGAGCTGTCCAATAGCGAAGATGAAACAAACTCCAGCGATAGCGAGGATGGGTCTTTGAGCGATGGGTCGGAGCATGAGAAAATGCAAGAAGACTATGGTAGTTCTTTGGAAGATGATGTCATCCCTCCCATGTCACCCCGAAGTGATGTCCATATCTTGCATTGATGATTATGTGTTAGGATTGTATTTGGGATTCTATGAATTTGCTCCCTTCTGTGAAATTCCATAATGTTCTGTAGATTCTACGTTATTATTTTATGTTATGGATTTTAATGGTTGTATTTATTTCATGTTACATGGTTTTGCTCGACTACGAAATAGGTTTGTGGCTATTGTAAACTTGGAATGAGCCCCTTTAGATGGATCACTCTATGTTCTGGTTTAATTGGTTCATCAGTGATGTTTGTTTAGGTAAATTGTATTGATGCGACGTCGCAGTATATTCGCACATCATAAGGTTGGTTAGTCCGAGGGGTTATCAACTAGCTGGAGATATCGCATGAATTAAATGATTTAAGATTAATTAGGCACTAACTTGGACCAATTGGTAGATGAGACGTCGCCCTTCCCAATTCGATTTTACCGAATCATTCACTGACTATTCGTGTGACATATTCATCTCCATCTCCCAAGCATTCCCTAAAGTTTTCACACAACGACATTAACTTTGTGAAGTTGCATATGGCATGTCGTGCAAACTGATTTGTGAGCCAAAATGTATGCGACGTCGAGTATTCAGTTCGCCTACACAATATTGGTTTCATTTTTTGGGATATAATGGATAAACAACGATTAACCAAATACATTAAACACGGATATTCCCATAAACATTCAACAAGGTTATTTAAATTGATGTCTACAACCAATCTATATCTTCTTCTTCCAATTATTTAATTTAAGGTGCCTGTCAATCCACACACCTACTTCGTTGTCTCTCCTCAAAGCTATCTCCACCCCAAAGATCTCATCCTCCCCAACATTACCAGTGTCGGGTGGAATGTTTGGAATAATGTCAAAAAATGAAGATGGACAGGAATCTCTCACAAATTGACTTCTACCATGAATGACCACTGATTTTCTAGAATCACAAGGATCAGCAACATAAAATCCATGTGTGGCCATGGAAGTAAGGATGTAAGGATCTCCACTAGAACGAGTCCTGCTCAAATCGACGACTGTAAAGCCTAGGTCGTCCATCGATACATCGGGATTTTTATTAACCCATTTGCATTTGAAAAGTGGTACCCTAAAACTCGTGTAGACGAATTCCCATATTTCCTTAATCACGCCATAGTAAGACATGTTCCCATACAGTGTATTCTTATCCTTTGCTCTTCTTACATGTAATGCTTCCGCAACTATGCTAACGCCACTATTTTGTGTAGCGGTGTGTGTGTCCCATTCAAGGATTGAGAAGGTAAACCCATTCATGTCATAGCCTGTGAAGGAAATCACAGTTGCAAAAGGCATACAAGCTAACCAATTCAAGGTGTCACCATGACTGTCTTCAACTACTATATGGCGTAACCAATCAATTCAAGTGTGATTGTGTTATCTTTTTATTGTATGCCAAAAACATGACTTTGTGTTCTCTGAAAGTTTTAAAGCCAGAAGAGGAGTGAAATAGGGTGATCCAATCTCCCCTCTATTGTTTGTAATCAGTATGGAGTATTTGATAAGAATGTTGAACAGGGAATTTTAGAAAGGAAATGTTGAATATCATCATAATTGTAAAAAGACTGTTGTAAATACTCTATTATTTGTTGATGATTTATTCTTGTAGAAGGCATAAGGAGGGTACTGAATGATTTTACAGGAGTTACAGGTCTGGAAATTAATGATGGGAAATCGAAGGTGTTTTTTTCAAGAATAGATGAGGGTATAAAAGAGGGTTTGGCTCTAATGCTGGGAGTTATCTAGAGGAACTTGCCAATGACTTATCTAGGACTTCCAGTTTGATCAGTAAAATGGAGTAAAGTGGACTGTGAAATGATGATTGAAAGGCTGAGGGAAAGAATCAAAGGTTGATCTGCAAGGAACTTGTATTTTGCTGGAAAACTCCAAATGATAAAAATATGTTTTGCAGAGTATAATAAGTTACTAGTCGAGTGTGATGAAGGTACCTGAGGAGACTCACAAAATGATTGTTAAAATATGCACAGCTTATTTATGGGGCAGAGAAGAAGGGCAAAGAGGGTTTACATCAGTAGCTTGGGACTCATTAAGCAAAGGGAAAAATAAGGGAGACTTAGGATTGACGAATTCTTCAGTGTGGAATAGAGCAGCATTTTGTAAATATCTATGAGATCTGTCTCAGAAGAAAGTATATTATGGGGGAAATGGTACAGGACCTGAAGGGAGGAAATGTTGAGAGCTGCAAATTTACCATTCCCCAAAGCTTGATGGTACTAATGAGAATCAGAAATGGGTTTTTTCCCAGGATGAAAACTGCTTAAACAGTAGAGGGAAGCTGGAAATAGGGGCAATCTATGAGATGATGATGGGAGGGCAAGAAACTAATTATAAGAACATAATTATCAGGTGCAAGGTGATTCTAAACAAGCAAGGATTTTTTTTTCATGGATGATGTTAAATGGGAAACTGGCTACCACAAATAGACTCTAAGCTTTCAATGTTTTATCAAGAAGACATGATTGTATAATGTGCCAAACAGTTCAGGATACAACACAACACTTATTCTTTGAGTTTAAATATGCAGAGGAGTTGATGCTTAAACTGCAGGTGCCAAATTGCATAACTTTAAGAGAGATGAAGAAATTAATGATCCTGGTTCGGAGGGAAAATGATAAGCATGTGATGCAGATGATTCCTGGCTAATACAATGTTTGGCAGGAGAGAAATAGAAGAGTATTCAATGAACTTGAGCTCAAACCAGGTACATAAGCTTTTGTTAGCATGGGGGTGAAGAGTTGGTTTGAAAATGAGGCTGTATGTATAGATTTTCTAATTTTTTAATTTCTTGGCTGAGAAGTTGGATGTAATTGATTGAGGGCAAAAATCTTAAATTTTGTAAAGTTTTGGGATTAATGCAATAAACAAGGTGTTTATCAAGAAGAAAAAATATCTATGGTAAAAGTTCGAATATTATCCCCAGTAAACTTAAAAGGAGAGCTCCCATTCAATTGTTGATAGAATGATCGTACAGGGGTATTTTCAAATTTTTGTAAGTGGCAGGCCAAAATGACGTCGTTTTGGGCAATCGTCAACTTCTGAAAAAAGGGTTTCTTCTTTCACTTCTATTCCTTCATCTATTTACCAATCCCCTTCTTCTTTTTTGAAATTCGTTTATGTGAATCTCATGGAGATTGTCACCTTAACGGCAGCTCCGTTCTCCATGTCGACATGAATAGGTCCCCAAATATTCTTAATTGCGCATTTCATCTTCAAAATCTAAAGATTATTAACTAGCTGATATGTTAATGCTTCTGGTTTTCAGGTTTTGGTCGTCTTATAATGTTTCTCTCCGGATTTAATTTACGGTGTATGGATGTAGATTTTAATTATTAAATGTTATTCAAAGTTTATGTTTATGTGGACGTATAATTATTATTATTTAGAATTATACGAGTGAGATAGTTCTAGGTTTGATAACTAGAAAAAAATTAGAATCGACCTACATCTCACTCGAATTTTTATATAAATTACTTCTGGAATAATATTTTGTGGTGTATTCTTCACACTTACACATTTATAACTATCATACTAATAAAAATACATTTTACCAAAAAATTAGAGTTTAGTTTTTCACTTAATCCTCCCAATAAATTTCTATGATATAATATAATATATATATATATATAAATAATAGAAAAATAGGATAAATGGTTGAGAAAATGTTTTGTTAGACTGGTTAGATGAAAAATCTCGATTCAATTATTTTTAGAGTTAAATAATAATTATTTATATATTACAATACATAAAGTTTTTTAATCCGTCTCTTGAAAAACGGTATTTCCATAAGTTAAAAAAACCAAAGTTTAAAGTGCAAATTAGAAGAAAGGAAGATAAAAATTTTGGGTTGCACGAATTATTAGGTTATAAACTTTATAAATACTACCAATTGCATAATAAATTTTTAATATTGCAATTGAAAATTTTTACCTTTTATTATTCTAATCAAACCAGGTTATAAACTTTATAACTACTACCAATTGTATAATAAATTTTTAATATTGCAATTGAAAATTTTTACGTTTTATTATTTTAATCAAACTGTCTTTCCATAAACCTATGGAAAGTTGTTTTTTCCTAAGATTTTTCCAAGCTTTTTTTAATCATAGAAATCTCAATACAATAAATATAAATATATATTGACATTAGTAATATTAATTATAAAATAATCTCGAAAACAAGACTTTCTGTATATAAAATCGTAGTATTTTTTTATACATAATTACATACTGATTTTTGTGTTGAATCTTTTAAATTCTATTAAAGAAAATCGTAGTATTTAATTTTTCAAATGTCCAACAGACGGATTTTGTTGATTTTGTTTTGTTGATAGAATGGATATGTATATAGAAGAAGTTTTTTTAACCTAGTTTTTGAATATCTAATACAGGCGGTATTATGGACATCATCAAGCGGACCGTCTATTTGACGAAAATAATGTATTCCGCTGATGAAAGTCACGTTACTCCGTCCAACATTCTACGTGTCACAATAACCTTACAAACACACTGCGCGTCAGTGTATAACAGCATTACGTGTTCTTCTAATCCTTGTTAAGATGTTTTCTAGCAAACACCGACTACCACATTCTTCTTTTATTTTTAAATATAATTTAATTAGTTGATAAAAAATATTAATAAATATTACGTTAGCAAAATAAAATTATCGATATCAGCATCGCATGTATACAGATTCCATAAAATCTGTCAAAAAATTATCAATTTTTTGAATATTTGATTGTAATATCGTGTCATTTGCATGGTTTATGATAAAAATATATTTATTATTATACAATTTTTTAAAAAATAAAATATTTAAATTAGATGATGTTTTTACTAATTAAAATTTGAGTTATAGATGTCCATTTTCTTCTTCTTCCAATAATTTTTTTAATATATTGTGATTAATTAATGAGTGTGTCTCTTGAAAGACGGTCTTTCCATAAGTCATGGAAAGACCAAGGTTTAAAGTGTAAATTAGAAGAAAT
>JAULKM010109340.1:0-23422 GCA_032355605.1 Rubia tinctorum
CATTCAATCATAATATTATTTTGGAGATTATTTTCTCTCTGGTGGATTCCACAACCAAAACCTAGGGTTTGTGCTTGTAGACCTTAATTGTTCTTCAAGATTCGTGCTTGTGAATCTCTTTGATTTTCTGTCTGCGTCAATTCACAAGGATGGTATTAGTTAAAGGATATGGACTTCAAAGCATGGTAGTAGATGTAATTGAGCTTGAGAAAGGCGGATTCGAAGTTCAAGGAGGCCAAGAAAGAGGTGGATGAACTGTAGTCTGAGAGTTGCATGGAGTTATGGGAACAATCCTAGAAGAATCAAGCTTTGTGGGTAGCACCATTGGAATTTTCTTCTTAAGCACTATAAAATCGACTACAAGAACTCTCAAATCGGATCAGTGATTCATTCGTAGCGGAGCAAACAAATCAACCGGCCAACCGGCCGATCTGGTCCGTCAATGAGGCGACAACCATCTGTGCAGGCTTGTGTAAAGTGACTTACACGGCCCATGCAAATTTACACAGGCTGTGCAAGGGTCCCTTGCAAAGGCCATGCACGTCTGTTCGGGCCGTTGTACGAGAGGTCCAATTTCACCTTCAAAAGACTAAGTATGGGCACATACCGCTCCGTTTTATACGGCACATGCCGTTCCAAGTCCCAAAAGTCAAGACCAGCCCACGTGGTGTGAAAAATAGCATGGGTTGCATTGATTATCTGAGCAAAAAGACCTTTCACATGAAGGGCCGTGCCAAACGACACAGGGGGCGTAAATCAGATGTTCCAGAAAAGGCACCAGCCCATGGCCTGAGCAGGCTCGTGTGCCCCACCTTACACGAGGTTGCATGGCCCATGTCTGTCTGGTCAGCCCGTGCCGCATGAGCCTTCACGAACCGTGCCACAGTGCACGTGCCATTTTACACGGACCTGCATGAACCGTGTCGTTCGACACTGGCCGTGCAAATTGCGGCTGTCATGATTTTTAGGCCATTTTGGGCCTTTTTCAGGGCCCAATTCCCTGCTACTATATATATAAACCTTTGTTTATTCGGTTTAAAGTTTTTGCCCATTTTTCATCTTCAAGAGTGGGTTAGAGAGAGAAAATACTCTTTCTTCTCTCTAAGTTCTTTTTCTTTCTTCTCTTTATTTTTCTTTTGCCTAAAAGTGTTGAATCCAGTGTAATACTTGGGTTCAATGATTAGGGAGTAGCTAATTAACTTGGGGTTCATATTTGTATTAATGTCTATTTTGTAAGATTTCTTAGATCTACCTATTTCTATGTGTTTTGTGATAATTATATTGGCTTATTCTTCATATTCTTGTGAGTTTCATGATTGTCACACGTAGTTAGCACACACCAAAGTCTACTTTCATGTTGTTGCACTATTGATACCCTACGAGGAGGGAAACCTAGATGCGTTTGTGGTAACGATGGGTCTGGATCCATGTGGGTGTGTGCATGTAGGTTGCCATTGTTAATGTTACAATAGACTATGCAATAATAATCCGACGAGTTGGTCCGAAAGGTAGCGGGTAGAGATAGCTAAAGTAGCAAACTACAGTTAGCTTTGCAACCTCATAACCATCAATAAGGTGCTTTACCCCCTTTGCCTTTTTAGGTCTAGGGAGAAACATTCATGGTGTAGTGCCCGAGACATAATCGTATGGGGAAGACTCAAATCTGCTCATTAGGTAAGGCCGTCGTTGCACTCCCTAATTACGGAGGCGGTGCTGATAGAAGATTACATGTGTACCCTACGTGAAAAGTATGAGGAAGTGTTGATCATAAAAAATACTACGTGTCACAAACACTAGAATAGGCTCTCAGTTCTTGTGTGTGATGAAATCGAGGATCAAAATGATATTAATCATGTTATGCAAATATTCCCCAAGTACTAGTTTATATAGTTTATTCTCGGGATAAATTGCATGCTAGTAGTTTTAGTAACCCCTTCCCCAAAGTGCTTGTTTGACCAACACTGATTATTCCTAGCACATGGTCAAATTGACGACCTGTTCACGATTGTGTGTAGTTGATTATTAGATTCCTAACATATCTATGGACGACCCCGATACTTATCACTATCTACCAATCTTGGTAGTATAGTAGT
Source organism: Rubia tinctorum (assembly GCA_032355605.1). Classification (NCBI taxonomy): domain Eukaryota; kingdom Viridiplantae; phylum Streptophyta; class Magnoliopsida; order Gentianales; family Rubiaceae; genus Rubia; species Rubia tinctorum. The sequence continues at coordinate 2,094 of JAULKM010109340.1, forward strand.
AGGAACGGGAGAAAAAAATTACAAATTCTATCTTTGATCGCGTCCTCCTCTTGGTTCAATTAGTTGGCAGATCTTCCATGGTTCGTTAATTGAATTAGCAAAGCTGAGAGGGGGCATGTGAAATTTTGGTGCCGTTTCTAGGGATGTTAGTTTAGTGGTCTAGTAGTTAACTTGCATAGCATGTTAGTTGAGTAATTATTGTTGTATTTGTTTTTGGTTACTTCTAACCCTTTGCTACTATTGTTTTTAGTTGGCTACTATTTTATTCCCAGTTTATGGTACACACCTGTACCACTAACTTAGGAGTTTTACCTTATCCAACGGAATACACAGGTGGTAGGCGACGGAGGAAGGGAATATCTAGACCAGAAGTTCCACAAGAAACAATTTCGGTAGTTGTAGAGAGCGAAGAAATGGCGGAAAATAACAGCATTTTGAGGGAGTTGATGGCTCCTAACTTGGAGAATCAGCCCCTTTGCACTTTGTTCCCACCCTTGCCACCCAATGTCACTTGTGTGCTCAAGAGCGATATGATCCAGTGTTTGCCTACTTTCGATGGAATGGCCGGTGAAGATTCGAACAAGCATTTGTCGGAGTTTCATCTAGTTTGTACCAACATGAAGCTACCGGGAGTCTCGGAGGAAGACTACAATTTGAAGTCGTTTCCCTTCTCAATTAGGGATGCGTCTAAGGATTAGTTGTATTATCTTTCACCCAGTTGCATCACATCGTGGATGAATATGAAATGCAGATTTCTCGAGAAATACTTCTTAGCTTCAAAGTCTATGAGGTTAAAGAAACAAATCTCCAATATCTCTCAGTTTGCTAATGAATCCCTCTACGAGTATTGGGAACAATTTAAGAGGCTATTGGCAAAATGTACATATCATCCATTCAAGGAGGGGGATTTAGTCTACTATTTCTTTGAAGGGTTGTGCGATGATGACATGCGTGTGGTGAATTCCGCTTGTAATGGTTCAATCACCAATAAAATCCCAAGGGAAGCAATGACAATCTTTGAAGAGATGGCAAATGGCACAAGGCATTTCGACATAAGATCGAGGGTGAAAATCGTAGGCGAGCCATCTCACTCCCCCAAGTTAGAGGAGCAAGTCCAAGTGCTTGCTTTCATGATGAAAGATTTCATGAAAGTGAGGCTTTAAAAAGTGAAAGAAGAGCTTAAGGGAAGCAATGACATTCTTCGAAGAGATAGAAAATGGCACAAGGCAGTTCGATATAAGATCAAGGGTGAAAATCTTAGACGAGCAGTCTCACTCCCCCAAATTAGAGGAGCAAGTCCATGCGCTTGCTTTCATGATGAATGATTTCATAAAAGTGAGGCTTTAACAAGTGGAAGTGTGTGGAATTTACAGCCTTGATTATCACACGGATGTTTGCTCGTAAGTGGTGAAAGATTTGGAGGAAGTTAAGGCGTTGGATTTCAACAACGGTGGAAATAAGTTATAGTTCGATAGGGTACCATAACAAGAGTTCCGTGGGAATCAAGGAGGTGAAAGAAAAAACCCTACTCAAACACCTTCAATCCGTGGAAATGCGATCACCCCAACTTTCGTAGGCGCGAGGAAAACCAAGTGCAAGGGTACAACCGAGGCAGACAAGATCCACCTTAACTCTATCCAGGGGGAGAAGGGTCTTCAAATAACAATACCTCATTATACAAGTCGAATCAATACAAAATCCTAGAAGTAATCTTTCAATTGACTAAGAAGCAAGATGTCTTCGCGGAGCGCACAAGGCGAAAGATTGAAGATTTTGGGACTAGGGCATTTTCAAACATCAAGAATCTTGAAATTCAAGTCAAGCAACTTGCCACCTAGGTAAGCCGATTTGAAGCCAAAGAGTCCATCAAGATTCCTTCCCAACCGGAGATCATTCCGAGGAATGTGAAAGCTTTGAAGTTAAGAAGTGGAAAGAGGTGAATGAGCCTGAGAAGGAGATTTTACAAGAGGACGAATTGGTCGTGGATATAAACAAAACTAACTTAGAGGAGCAAGAATTGGTTATCGAGGAGGAGCCCGTCAAGAAACTTCCAAGACCCGAGGCAAGGGTGAATATTCTGCCCCCTTTCCCTAGTGCACATAGGGGAAAGCCAAAGGTGGAAATCAATGATGAGTACATCCGTAAGATCTTCGAGAAGGTTGAGGTTAGTGTTCCACTCTTGGACTTGATTGAGCATGGGCCTTCTTATGCTAACTTATTGAAATTTGCATGCACTAAAAAGAGGAACAAACCAATTAGGAAGTTAGGAATATTGAAAGTAGGGGGAGTTGCTACTCTAAATCATAGAAATTAGCCAAAGAAATGTGATAACCATGACATGTTTTCAATTTCTATTTCTTTAGGTGGTAAATTGGTGAAGAATGCTATGAATTATCTAGGAGCCTCAGTTAATGTCATCCCTTCTTGCATTTATGAGAACTTAGAAATAGGTGAACTTAAAGAAACTAGGCTAATTGTCCAAATGGCCGATCACTCCCAAGCTAGCCCTCGGGGTCTAGTAAAGGATGTGATAGTTAGAGTTGGCAACTTGGTGTTTCCGACGGACTTCTATGTCCTTGATGTTGTGCACGATGGTAGTGCACCCTCAATTTTATTGGGGAGACCTTTTCTTAAAACATCAAGGACTAAGATTGATGTTCATTCGATAACACTAACCTTAGAAGATGACATGGATAGGGTAGGTTTCGATATTTACAAATCTAAACATGATTCACCTAATCCATCTCTTATGTGTAAAGGCGTAACCTTATGTGAAGAACTTGCTCAATTTGATAAATCTTGCATGAATGAAAATGTTAAATGACTAAATGATATTCTTGAAGATGAGGAGGTGTTACCCGACATAGAAACCTTAAATGCTCTATCATGTATGAATGAACTTTGTGACGATATACTTGTTAATGAAAATACTTCCTCTAGTGTGATTAAAGATGCCTCGCTTCTGTTATCTCACAGTAACTTGCAGCGGAAAAAGAAGCGGGTTAAGGAATTAATCATTCCTAAACTCCTTCCTATTCCCAAAGTCAACACGAATGTATCAATGATTTAAAAATATGGACATGTTTAATATGTTTCGCCTAAGGTTAAGGCTAAGCCTAAGGTAATGTGGAGACCCGTCCACAAGGACGTGGTTTTTCTGGTGTAAAAATGGTGACTGATGTTACCCATCAAATTAATTTTAGTAGTTTTTCAAAATGCATGAAATAATAAGTCGTGAGTATGACAATAAAAATACATTTTTTCTATTTTATATTATTAGTTGAGGATGACAATAAAAATACGATGTTTTCAATTTTTGGTGGTGTTTCAAGGATTATTAGTCATCAAAATTATTTTAGGACAGCGTTATCGTTGGTTTTCATGTTTTTGGGTGCATGAATTTAATGGGGGAATTTGGATGAAAATATTTTTAAAAAGCCTCGTGCTAAAATGGACTGGCACAGTCCATGCCAGACACATCAGCACGAGGCTGATCAGGCACCGTACGAGGTTGCTCGTGTGCTGGAACGAGGCCCCCAGGCGTCAACATGAGGCCTTTAGGTGCCAGCACGAGGAGACCTCGTGTCGAAACAAGTTGGACCGCTCCAGCATGGACGTATCCACATGCCAGCACGAGGATGACACACGTCCGACACGGGTTTTCACGCGTCAGCACAGATTCTCCCTAGGGATCCCTGCAACCTACTCATCCTACCCAATTAAATCCCTCCCAAACCCCTATATAAACCCCCTCATTCCCAGTTTTTAACCCTCACAACTCTCACTTCTCCTCCTCTCCTCCTACCCGAGTTTCCTTCCTTCTCCCTCCATAAAACCATTTTTGCCATACCTCTCTCAATTTTCTTCCGAACTGCCTCCACCACATGTTAAAATCTTTGTCTTTCCAATTCCAATATAACCCATTCATCACATTTCCCAGAAAAAAATCACCATTTTCCCCAGAAATTAAAAAACTAGGTCGGCCAGATTTTGAGTTTTCTCCCAAAACTTAATTTTTGGTCCATTCCAGCTATTGGAGGTTGCTTCAAGAGGATTTAAGAGGAATTTTCCACACTTCTCAAGCAAGGATTTTGACTCTAATCATCATCTTGAGGTATTCGACCATCCTTGGTTATTGGAAGAAATTGGATTTTCTTGGGAATTTTGCATGCTTAGATTTTGGTGGTATTATTGTGATGTTTGGGGTGTTGTATGAGATAATATTTTGAGTGGAGGTTCTTGGTAGGACGTTTTGTTTTGTATTGGTGATTATTGTTGGTCTTTCTTGTTACTATATATCATCATGCCTCATAGAATTATTGGGGGAATATAGTGTTCCTTCTATGGGGCTGACCATATTCCGCCAAGAGCACCAATAGAGGTGGGATCGTCTAGTTGGAAGTCCCATCCAAGAAATAAAATTTGTAGATTTGAGGACCCTCAAGGACCCTAAGCTCTACAAACCCATCTAGGTGCTCTTACGGCGGATTGGGTTTAAGGACTTCACTAAGGTGGAAGCCCCCATATACACTAGGTATACCCTAGAATTCCTTTTTACTATCTCCAGGGACACCAATAGGGAGGGAGAGAATATAAATAGATTCTATTTGGTGGATGTGACCCGTGTTATGACCCATTGGGAAATAGCTCAGGTATTTAGGTGGAAGTTCTACACGAGAGTGAGGGGGTATTGTGAGCCTGATGTGGGTTTTGATGTGCGTGAATTTTAATCCTCCATCACTCGACGACCATAGGGGAGGGAGAGCAAGAACACAAACATAATGCATCTTGCTTTTAGATATATGGCACAGATTTTGATTGTGGTGGTCGGTTGCCATAGGGAGGCAACAACTTGTACTAATAGGGACTATCGGATTTTGTGGTCTATTTGCACTGGGAGGAGTTGTCTCGACTTGGTGGACCAGTTCATCGACCATGATGTGCACCTTTATGCATGCGTTAGCCAATGTATTTGACATATTTATTATCATCTTTTCTTTGGTTGACTGATAGTTTTAGTTAGGTTTACACGACAACGGTTTTAGATGGTCATTATTGGTTTTCTGTCTAAATCCCAAGTTTTGTAGAGTTAATTAAAGCTAATGGACACTTTGTATTCACTGGTACCTAGATCTTTCTTAGTGATCTCATTGGGAGGTTTCTCGTGAGTATGATGTGCACCTTTATGCTTGTGTTAGCCAGTCCATTTGACACATTTATTACCATCTTTTGTTTGGTTGATTTCTAGTTTTAGTTAGGTTTAAACGACAAAGGATTTAGTAAATTGAAAGCCACGGACTCCAAAGCATGGTATTAGATGGAATTGAGCCCAAGAAAAGTGAATTCAAAGTTCAAGAAGGCCAAGGAAGAAACAGAGGGACTGTTGTCCGAGGTTGAACAGAGTACTGTGAAATATAGAGAAGAATCATCCCTCGAGGGTGGTACTATTAGAATTTTCTTCTCGAGTGCTAAAAAATCGATTATAAGAACTCCCAAATTGGACCAACGGTTCACACGTAGTAGAGCAAACAAGTCAACCGACTGAATTAGCCATGACACAGACCGCACAAGGCCAACACGAGGGCATGTCCTAGCATAGCCCGTATCACTCAACAAGCCCATGCAAAGGGTTCAACATCAGCCGTGTCAAGCCCCAGCACAGGTCGTGCTAATTCCATCTGGTCGTGTGCCTATGTCTTCTTTTCACTCTAAACTTCAGCTAAGCATGGGTGTGGAACATCCCGTTTCACAAGGTCCGCACCATTTCAAGTCACCAATGCTAAGACAAGCCCATGGGATACAAAGAATGACATGTTACGTCTCAATGTACTGAGCAAAAATAAGGTTCCAACCGATGGGGTGCACTAAACGACAGGGGACATGAATTAGTAGAGCAAAGAATGGAGTGCCAGCTAACGGCCCATGCTGGTTAGCATGGGCCGCTTCAGCATGAGGCTGGCATGCGCCAAGGTCGACATCCTGCATAGGCACGAGGAGGGTTTCAGCCTGCACGGACTGTGCCAGATTCCACCTCTCGCGCTCTTTGGGGCTGCTAGGGCTTTTTGCCATTTTTGGGCCTATTTTTAGGTCAAACTCCCTACTACTATATAAATGGACCCATGTCTACCAGGGTTTAAGTTTGTGCTAATTTTTAGATCTTAAGAGTAAGCTAAGAGAGAAAATACTCTTCTTTCTCTCTAGGTTCTTTTCTTTTCATTTTTTATTTATTGAATCCAATGAAATAATTGGGTTCAATGCTTAGGGAGTAGTTAATTTACTTGGGGATAGTATTTGTATTCATGTTTTGATGTTTATTTTGTGAGATTTCATAGATCGACCTATTTCTATGTGCTTTTGTATTATTATGTTGGCTTGTTCTTAATATTCTTGTGAATTGAATGATTGTCACACTTAGTTCGCACACACCAAAGTCTACTTTCATGTTGTTGCCCTATTGCTACCCCTGGGGAAGAAAACCTAGATGCTCTTAGGGTAATGATGGGTACGGAACTGTGTGGGTGTTTGCAAGTAGGTTGTCGTTGTTAATGTTACGATCGACCATGCTCTAGTTAGCTCACTATTTGGTCTGAAGGGTTGTAAGTAGAGATAGCTAACATAGCAAGCTAGGAATACCTTTGTAATCCTAGAGCCATCGATAATATGCCTAATTCCTTTACCTTTGTAGGCATAGGAGTAGTGCGTTAGTAGTGTTCCTTCCAAGTGCTAGTTTATATATTTATTCTAGTGTTTGTATCACGTAGTGCGGACAATGGCCAAATATTCGAATAGACTATGTGATACAAACACTAGAATAGGATTATTGTTATACGTGAGGAAATCAATGATCAAAATGACATTAATCATATTACGCAAATATTCCCCGAGTGCTAGTTTATATATTTATTCTCGTGATCATTTGCATGCTAGTAGTTGTTAGTAAAAATCCCCGAAAGACTATTTTACCAAAAATATTTATTCCTAACATATGGTCGGATTGACGACCCGATCACGATTGTGTTTAGTTAATTATTAGATTCATAACATCTCTGTGGATGACCCGATACTTTACACTATCTACCATTCTTGGTAGTATTGTAGTAGGAATGGGAGCAACATTACAAATTCTATCTTTGACCCTTAATACTTAGCCTCCTCTCATGTATTCAACGACGCTTGGATGAGGGCGGGTCAAATTTTGGCACCGTTGCCGGGGATGTTAGTTTAGAAGTCTAGTAGTTAGCTTGCATAACATGTTAGTAGAGTAATTTTTTTATTGTTTTTGTTGGTTTTTGCTGTTGAGCTTTCTTGCTAGTTTCTGGTTACTTCTAACCCTTTTTGCTAGTGTTGTTTTTAGTTGGCCACTATTTTATTCCCAGTTTATGGTACATACCCATGCCAAGAACTTTGGTGTTTTACATTGTCCAGCGGAATACACAGGTGGTATGTGATGAAGGTGGATGAGATAGAGGCTGGAAGTTCCATAAGAACCACTTTCAGTAGTTGTAGAAAAAGAAGAAATGGCGGATAATAGACGCACTTTGAGGGAGTTGATGGCTCCAAATTTGGAGAATCAATCACTTTGCATAATTTTCCCACCCTTGCCACCCTATGTGACTTGTGAACTCAAGAGCGGTATAATTCATTATTGTCCAATGTTCCATGGAATGGCCGGAGAGGATCCGAACAAGCATATTTCAGAATAACCACCTAGTTTATACTAACATGAAGCTGGCAGGTGTCTCGGAGGAAGATTACAATCTCAGGGCATTTCATTTCTCACTTCTGGATTCATCCAAGGATTAATTGTACTATCTTTTCCCGGTTGCATCTCCTTATGGATGGATATGAAGTGTAGATTTCTTGAGGAATTCTTTTTAACTTCGAAGTTTGCGAGGTTGAAGAAGAAACTTTCCAACATCTCTAAGTTTTCTAATGAGTCCTTTTACGACTATTGGGAAAGGTTCAAGAGGTTGTTGGCGAGTTTTTTGTATCATCCATTCAAGGAGGGAGGTCTAGTTTACTATTTCTTTGAGGGTTTGTGTGATAATGACATGTGTATGGTGAATGCCTCTTACAACGGTTCAATCTCTAACAAGAGCACAAGGAACGCAATTCACTTTTTGTGGAGATGGCAAACGAAACAAGGCAGTTTGGTACAAGGTCTAGGGTGAAGCCAGTGGAGGAACCGTCTCAACTCCCTATGCTAGAGGAGAAAGTCCAAGGTCTTTCCTCCATAATGAAAGAGTTCATGAAAAGGGGAGTTCAACAAGTAAAAGTGTGTGGTATTTGCAGCCTTGATCATCACACAGATGTTTTCCCACAAGTGGTGGAAGATATGGAGGAATTTAAGGAGTTGGATTTCAACAATGGTGGAAACAGGCCACAGTTTGCTAGGGAACAACAACAGGGGTTCCGTGGGAACCAAGTATGCAAAAGGCGGAATCCCTACACAAACACCTTCAACTCCAGGTACCGCGACCACCCCAAATTTCGTTAGCACAAGGAGAACCAAATGTAAGGGTAAAACCAAGGCGAACAAGCTCCCCCTAAACCATATCCAAAGGGGAAGGGCCTTCCAACAGCAACGCCTCACTTTACAAGTTGGACCAAGAGGAAATCCAAGAAGCATGATATCTTTGCGGAGCGCACAAGCTGAGAGATTGAAGATCTTAGCATCAGGGCTTTCCCGAGCAGACATAATCTTAAGATTCAAGTCGGGAAACTTGCCACCTCGGTAAGCTAACTTGAAGCCAATAGGTCTAGCAAACTTTCTTCCCAGCCGGCGGTCAATTCGAGGAATGTGAGTGCTTTGAAGTTAAGAGCGGGAAGGAGGTGCGTGAGCCCGAGAAAGAAATCCTACAAGAGGATGACTTGGTTGTGAAAACCAACTAGACCAACCTGGAGGAGAAATAATTGGTTGTGGAGGAACCCGTTAAGGAGATTTCAACACCCGAGGCTAGGGTTAATCTCTCACAACCTTTCCCTAGTGTACTTAGGGGAAGGCCAAAGGTGGCAACCAATGATGAGCACATTCGAAAAAAATCTTCTAGAAGGTTGAGGTTAGCATTTTACTCTTGGACTTAATTGATCATGTGCCTTCGTATGCTAAATTCTTGAAAGTCACATGCACTAAAAAGTGGACTAAACCACTTAGGAAGATAGAAAAATTTAAAATAGGGGGAGTTTCGCTCTTAATCATAGGAAGTTGCCTATAAAATGTGATGACCTCGAAATGATTTCAATTCCTATTTCTTTAGGTGGTAAATTGGTAAAAAATGCTATGATTGATCGCCTATATTAATGTCATTCCTTCTTGCATTTTTGAGAACCTAGAAATAGGTGAACTTAAAGAAACTAGGGTAATAGTTCAAATGGCCGATCACTCCCAAGCTAGTCCTCATGGACTACTGAAGGATGTGATGGTCTGTGTGGGTAGCTTGGTGTTTCCGGAGGAATTCTATGTCCTTGATGTAGCGCACGATGGTGGTGCACCCTCAATTTTATTTGGGAGACCTTTTCTTAAATCATCAAGGACTAAGATTGATGTTCACCCGGGAACACTAACCTTAGAGGATGACATGGCTAGAGTTGGTTTTGATATTTACAAATCTAAGCATGATTCACCTAGTCCTTCAATTGTTTTTAAATGCATAACTTTGTGTCAAGAACATGCTCAACATGATGAATCTTGCATGATAGATGATGATGATTGCCTTGATGTGACTCTTGATGATAGTGATGAAGATAACCTAGTTGATGAGATTTTTTATGGCTATAAGAGTGATAAAAGGAATCCTACCTTGCACTTTGATTGTGATGATCATATCGACGAGACTATTGCCTTGCATGATGTTATTGATGATTTGTCTCTCTTGGATTGCTTTTCTATGCTCACTAACATGCAGTGGTTTGTGGAAAGTGGCGAGAACGTAAAACACCCTCGGCCACCTTCTAAACCCAAGGAAATGGCTAAGGATCGGTATTAGTTATGAATGGATACTCACTCTTCTTGGAAAACAAAGTGCTTAAAGGTGAGGATGGAACCTTGTGGAGACCTCTCCGCAAGAATGTCATCATAGGTGGAATTGACGACGGTGACTCCGGAGACCCAACGGTAGGTTCTTTCAATTGAAATGCATGAAAAATAAATAAGTCGTGATGACGACAATAAAATATGTGGACTTTCTTTTTTTGTTCTTGATATGTTTTTAGTAGATATATAGTGCATGTTTTAGTGTGACCAAGAGTTTTGAGATGAAACTCTTATTGATTGATGACTTTGAGTTCGAGTATCGTTCTTTTTTAAGTGAAAGGATATAGGGCTTGTTAGATGACAAAGTGTCTTCGAAAAAGGGAGGAAAAAGGGGAAAAAGGCACTATTCACAAAGGTAGCACAGGGGGTGCCTCGTGTTGATAGGCTATGGTACGAACTGTATTGCTTGAAATGAGCCATGCTGAGCTGTGGCACAAGTCATGCTGTCATGGCCGGAAAGAAGGGTGCCTCGTATCATGCTACAAGTGCTGCAATGTTTTGGCCCAAATATTCAGATTTTTAAAATTTTGAATTTTAAGCTCCAACATGAAGTCTTTGGCTCATTAATTTAGTAAAACCTTTGTTTCCTTCAAGTGTTGGTGTAAATAGTACATCAACACCTCCCTTATGCATAAATAGATTGGTACTTTTGTCCCATTCACTCCCTAATTTAAAAAATGCCATCCTTATCTCATTTGAACGTCCTTTAAATCACATTCTTTGCAGAAAATAATTATTCATAGTACATTACTTCACCCATAAATTCATTTAGTTCACTAGAATCTTTCAAAAACACTCACTCTCACTTCTCCTTGGTGAAACTAAAAAATTTGAGCCAATTTTCCCAAAAATTAGCATTTTTGCTTCTTCTTTTGTGGATTCTTCATCTCTTGGCTTCAAATTCTGGGTAATCCCTTGAGCTCTATGTTTACTTGCTTTATTTAGCATGATGGTGATGAGAAGCGTTATGTGCGAAAATATGTTGTAGTGTTTTTGGACAAATTTTTGGGTTATTTGAGTGAGCTTGTGTTGAACTAAGTGTGGGGGGCGCATTGTACTTGTTCTTTGATGATATGATATTCAATTGCTATGGTGGTTGAGAAGGTGTGATTCTTGATTGCATAATTTTCTTGATGGAATTCTGTGATTGTTTATGGGTTTGTTATATAGGGATAATGTTTCTTGATTGAATAGACTTTATGTTGAGATAACATGATTTGAAATGTTGTGGCTATTTAGGAAGGAATGTTCTTTTTGAATGAGTCTTGATGCATTCCTTTGGTTATCTTTGAATTACAACCTTTTTCTTGTTGTGAATAGGATGACTCCAAAAAGGAATAGGTCAGAGAAGGGAACAACTTCCTGGGGTGACAAAGGGAAGAAACCGGCCAATGATGGGAGACGAGAGTTGGAGACTTCCCTTCCTCCTAACCCCACGGTTGTCATTGGTGTGTTTATGGGTTTGACCACTATTTATGGAAGTGCGGATTGGAAGTGGAAGTACTTGAATTGCCCAAAGCGAACTAGATTGGAGATGAAGTTTTCTAGCAAGGAGACCTTGGGAGCTCTAGGTATACTCGATTCTGTCACGTATTCGCTAAGCTGAATAGGCCTAAAGGGTTTCTTAGACAAGTATTCCAAGACCTACATAAGGTGGACTTTGGAGTTTTTGGTGACCCTGGAGCAACCAAAGGATGGTGAGGGGATGAGAAGCATCCATTTCAACTTGGATGATAAGGAATACACCATGTCACATCGGGACATTGCCCAAGCATTCGGGTGGAAGTACGGGAGGGAGATTCCAAGGACTCACGAACAAGGCCTTCCATTCTCATTGAACAATTTTTTGAGAATCCTTTCAGGCACAAAGAGGAATCATCTTTGCTAGAGCATAGTGATTTTCCATCCGGCATTGCGATACATTCAGAAATTTTTAACAATGGAAGTGTTCTTTCATGGGGAGATCTCACAGTTTCCCGGGTTAGATGTCCAAGTCCTTTGGGCGATGAATCTGGAAGGGAATTTTTACCCCAACATGGTTTCAGATTTCGTGGATGAATGCATTGAAATGGGGAACAATAAAAGTTACAAGATTCCCATGGGATGCATGGTTGGACTTCTAGCCTAGACATTCGGTCCCATCTCCGTTTGCGGTGGCAAATTTGGTTTGTTTGAGTACACGGTACACGATAAACAGGATGGCAAAAGAAAGTATTGTGGTTACCACAACTTGAGAGGATCACTTCGTATGGTTATATGGTGGCCCCTTGGTGTGCAATTTTATAATTCTCCCCCAGCCAGAGCGTATAACTAACGATCAGGATACTGTGCTAGAAAACCTCTTCATAGCTCTGAATCCAAGGTTTGAGAAGGATTTCTAAAGAATCCTATAAAATTCATACATAGACGTCAAGGAGGACGGCGACGAGACCCCACTTAGGTCACTGATTAATCATACTCATATTTCCATAGATGTCCTCGACTAATTTTGCATATTCAGGGAATAGCTTGCAAGATCTACCCAACTTATGCAGGACATTGGTCATGTAGTGGGCGCAATGAGCTTACAGTTGGAATAATTTGGAAGTAGGCTTAGTTCTATAGAGGGTACCATGCATACTTGGGAGTCTAGGTTGGAGTCCATTGAGCAGGAGATGAAGGAGGAGTTCTCCATTGTAGATGAGAGATCAAATGTTCAAGAAGAAGCCATTGAAAAATTAATTGAGAGATTCCACATATCAAGGCTCGATGATTTCGGGGATGTCATTCCTATCGAGAGGCAAGAAATGCGTCAAGAGGAGAGAAGGAGGCATGATCCAAGGCACTTGAAGAGGAACCCTTCGGGATCACATGAGTGAGCTTCACTACTTTTCTCTTTTCTCTTTCCTACTTATGTTTTTATTGATTCATTGCATTGGGGACAGTGCAAAGTTCAAGTGTGTGGGTGTATGGGGGTGTGAGGAGTAGTGAAACACTTAGGAGTTTTCATTTTGGGATTCCTTTGTGTTTTTCATGGTTCTGTATTTGGTGTTTTCTTTGGTTTTGGGAAGTTTGGTAGAATCTTTGGTGGTGTGATCTTTAGGTAGTTATCACTTTGTTGGAGAATGTTTTGGGATGAACCTTTTTGGTGGTGTAATTTTTTATTTTTTACTATCTTTTTGCAGTACGAAGCCCAAATTTGGGGCATTTTGTGCTACAATCTTTTATATATATATATATACCCGGCTAAGTTGGAAACGCAAAAGGGCAACTTAGGCAAAAATGGGAAGAAACCCCGGATAGGTCAAAAGGCCTAGGTAAAAATGAGAGACTAGGCCCGACTAGGTTGGAAAACCTAGGCAAAAATGAGAGGTCGTGTGAAAAATGGTTAGATTGTGAGTTCAACATGTGTGAATCCTAGAATTAAAACCCGAAAGGGCTCCTAGGCAAAATGAGAGAAATTGAGAGAAACTGAAACTAAGTTGAGGATCCTTCAGCATTATCCTTCGATGTTGCTAAGTTGAGAATCTGGAGTTACCCTTAGTTACAACCAAGTTGAGGATCTTGTGGATTGTACTTGGTGCTTTTTTCAGCAACAACTCTAGGATTGCTTTTGGCGGACTATTTGGAGGATTAAGCTAGTTCAACACTTATCTTTTGTACTTACCTTCTTATTTACAATATTTTGGCTGGTTAAGTTAGTTTAGAATCTTTGGGGAGTGTGATATTTGTGAGATTCTTACTTCTTTGGGGGAACTAGGGTAGCTTGGGATAACTTGAATGTATTGGCTAACTTCTCTTTGTATGCTACAATTTGCTTAGATCTTTTCTCGTTTTTGTTTACTCGAGAACGAGTAAAGGTTTAAGTGTGGGGGGATTGATGTGCACCTTTGTGCATGCATTATCCAATGCATTTGACACATTTATTATCATTTTTTTATTGATTGCCAATTTTAGTTAGTTTTACACGACAAAGGGTTTAGACGACTATTATTGGTTTTCTCGTTTAAATCCCAAGTTCTGTAGACTTAATTGAAACTAATGGACACTTTTTATTCACGGGAACCTAGATCTTCCTTTTTGATCTCATTAGTAGGTTGCTCGTGATTACTTTTTATCATGTTTTTGTAGAAGCCCATCCACGAGGGTGGTAGAAGATATTCGAAGGCCATTTGCAAGGATGAAAGAAGATATCGAAGTCCATTTGCAATGATGGTAGTATATTTCAGGCCACGGACTCCAAAGCATGGTGGTAGATGGAATTGAGCTTGAGAAAGGTGGATTCGAAGTTCAAGAAGGCAAAGAAAGAAGTAGAGGAATTGTAGTCCGAGAGTTACAAGGAGTTCTAGGAAATATCTAAGAAAAACTAGTATTTTAAGGTGGAACCATTGGATTCATATTCTCGAACACTATAAAATTGACTATAAGAACTCTCAAATTGGATCAGCGGTTCATCCGTGACGGAGTAAACAAATCAACCGGCCAACCGGCTGACATGGTCCATGCACAAGGCAACAACCATCCGTGCAGGCCCATGTAAAGTGGCTTGCATGGCTCGTGCAAATTCCCTTGCACGGGTTGCACACGTCCGTGTAGGCCATTGCACTAGGGGTTGAATTTCTCCTCCTAACAGATAAGTATGGGCACATGGCGATTTGTTTTACATGGCTCATGCCATTCCAAGTCCCAAAAGTCAAGACCAGCCCACGGGGTGTGAAAAATAGTACGAGCCACGCCGATTTTATGAGCAAAAAGACCTTCCAGCCGACGGTCCATTCCAAATGAGAAGTTCCAGAGGAGGCAACAGTGCATGCTCATTCGCCCTGCCTTTCACGAGGCTACAAGTCCCGTGTCAGTCCGTGCGGCTCGTGTCAGGCATAACGCATGGGCCATTTTACACAGACCTGCACGGATCGTGCTGTTTGGCACTGGCCGTGCAAATTGCGGATGCTAGAGTTTTTTGCCATTTTGGACCTTTTTCAAAGACCAATTCCCTACTACTATATATATAAACCTTCGTCAACTAGGGTTAAAGTTTTTGCCCAATTTTCATCTTCATGATTAGGCTAGAGAGAGAAAATAGTATTCCTTCTCTCTAGGTTCTTTTTCTTTCTTCTCTTTATTTTTCTTTTGCCCAAAAGTGTTTAATCCAATGCAATACTTGGGTTCAATACTTAGGTAGTAGTTAATTAACTTGAGGATCGTATTTGTATTCATGTATAATGTCTATTTTGTGAGATTTCTCTGATCTACCTATTTCTATATGTTTTGTGATCATTAAGTTGGCTTGTTCTTCATATTCTTGTGAGTTGCATGATATTCACACTTAGTTAGCACACACCAAAATCTACTTTCATGTTGTTTCCTTATTGATACCCCCCGTGGATGGAAACTTAGATGCGCTTGGGGTAACGATGGGTTCGGATCCACGTGGGTGTGTACACATAGGTTGTCGTTGTTAACGTTACGATCGACCATGAACTAGTAAGCCGACGAGTTAGTCCGAAGGGTACTGGGTAGAGATAGCTAAAGTAGCAAATTAGGGTTAGCTTTGTATCCCTAGAGCCATCGATAAGGTGTTTCACCCCCTTTGCCTTTTTAGGCATAGGGAGAAGCATTCATAATGTAGTGCTTGGCTCGTAATCGTATGAGAGAGACTCAGATCTGCACATTAGGCAGGGCTGCCTTGCACTCTCTAATTACGGAGGCAGTGCTGATGGAAGATTACATACGCACCCTATGTGACATGTATGTGGAAGTGTTTACCATCGATCACACCACATGTCACAAACACTAGAATAGGTTCATAATTCTTTCCACTATCTATTAATCTTGGTAGTATAACAGTAGAAACGGGAGCAAAAATTACAAATTCTATCTTTGATCGCGTCCTCCTCTCGATTCAATTAGTTAGCGGATCTCCCTTGGTTCGTTGATTGAATTAGCAATGCCAGAAGGGGTTGAGTTATATTTATATAAGTCCACAATCGTGGTTCTGTATTGTCAGCGTCTGAGATGGTGGGTTGCATCATGGTTCCTACAGTCTCGATTCGTGGTTAAACGTTCAAACATGGTTTCATTTTTATTGGTTCGTGGCCAAGTCTTTCAAACAAAGATCCACTTTTCTTGGTTTGTTAAGTTTACCCATGTTTCAGCCTTGGTTGGGCCTAGGCCAGCAACCTTTAATTTATAGGTTAGTGATATGGTCCATGGGCTAAGTATACACCATAAGCCCCCCCAACTATGAAGCATTGGAAACACGAAGTGATAACTTCGCTTGTGGAATGTATATGAACGACTATTTCATGAATTTTTAAATCTGTAACAACATATTCGTCATTGATGTAACCAAGATTGTTTCCAAGAATGTTGC
Organism: Rubia tinctorum; assembly: GCA_032355605.1. NCBI lineage: Eukaryota > Viridiplantae > Streptophyta > Magnoliopsida > Gentianales > Rubiaceae > Rubia > Rubia tinctorum. Next base: position 18,479 of record JAULKM010109340.1, read on the forward strand.
TTGCTTCTTGACTATACTTGCGATTTTGTTGGGGTTTCTAATTTTGAATTTTGAATTAGAATCTTTACTGTATGTGTATTTCTAACAAACTTAAATGTTTTAGATTTTGTTTCATTGAACTGAGATTTCCTCCTCTTTATTTGTTGTACCGTTCCGAGATTTCCTCTCCTTCTACTATATTTTCCCCCTTTATAATTGTTTCATTAGTAGCATTTCTGATGATGGACATCCTTATGCCTTGTTGTCCAACCTCGCTAGTCTTCATTCTTTTCCCTTTGTGACTGAGATGGAGAAGTGTGAAGCTGATTGTTTTGAAGGTCTTTCATTTTTTTCTCGTACTCCTAAGCCTTCTTCTACTACTGAGGTCACTGTGAACCTTGAGGTTTCCGCTCAACATGCGAATAAGGAGGATGCATTCGACTGCTTCTCTCTCTAATATTAGTTGATCTTATTGTTATGAATTTTGATACTATTTATATTTGTAATTCATAACAATACTCTACTGTATACGATGTGTGTACTATCTTGGATATGAATTTGGTATCGCCCTTCTAATTTTGCAACTTCTCATCGTATTACTTAAATGTAGATTTTTGATATTTTTGTTGACCATAAGTTTTTGAAACGTCTTGACTCTTTAGGATCTAATTTCCATTTTCATCATCACTATGGGTTTATCTCTCCTCATTCATATTGCCCAATCAGGCTAGTTGAAGCTACTCAGTCTCTATCCAAGAAATACCTTGAGGTGGTTTCTACAAATCATTTTTCTGCAATGGAGTCCATTTCATTACGTCTTAGGTGGAAAATTCCTAGTTTCTCATCATCTCCATCTTCTTTTGCGACTTTCCCTTACAACAAGTTTGTACCCAAAGGTTATTGAGTCTATGGACAAAGATATCATATGTAGCTTAGTTGATCTTAAATCTGTCGGTGTATACTTGCGTTCTCTTAATCTTTCTGGCCATGTTCATGAATGGGCACTATCATTTGGTATTTGCCTTAAGTATATGCTACTTAGTATTAGTGATCTGGAACTTGAATGGAAGAAGACTCTGAAGGATACACAAGTCTCTATTTTTGAATTGAAATAATTATGTGCCGAACAGAACAATCTTATTCAATAACAATAGTTGAGTATGGATAAAATTATTGGTCAGCAAGAAGAGGCTAAGAATTTTTCTGCAAGCAAGGCCCGCGAAACTCATCAAAAGACTTTGACTATTAACAAGTAGGGTTCCCGCATTGACGATTTATTGGATTGACTAAAGAAAAAACAAGATGAGTGTGATCATCTATCTTCTTCCTCGACTGGGTGGCAAAGTAGGTTTGATGAACAATTCGCTCTGAATACCCAGCTACGTAGCGAGAATGACCATCTTTGTGCTAAGTGTAATGTCTTGATTTATGTGTTCATCAACTTGAATAATCTTGTGTTAATTACAAAGATAAGCTTGAGGCTCTTCCATCATCATCTCATGGTTTCACTAGTCGTGGAGATGTGACTATGAATATTGGTAGGCAGAGAATTAAATTGTTCGAGTATGTTTTCTCGAATATTCTCTGCTTATAGGATGAAGTGCGCAATTTGGAGGCCACAAAAAAGAATTATCAAGACACTATTGATGTTATGAGTATGCAATTTGACCACGAGGAATTTGGCCCTATAACTAATTTTAAGGTATATTATGCGAAGTATCTTGATCGTATGGAACGAATGGGTCAAACACGACATCGTGCCTTCTTGTACATGAAATGGTGATACAATCACATTATATTTTAGGAATGCAAGGTTGAGCAATCTTGTCGTTGTGGAGGTTCTTCATCTTCTGGATCATTATGTGCATCAAGGCGTAGATAGTTTTTCCTTTTTCTTGATGTACAAATTTGCTTTTCCAACTGTTTGAAGTACTACCCTTATTTTACATTTTTTATCTTTTTGAATCTGATTCGTTTGATGTTGACTAATATAAAATGTTATGCTTTGTGCTTTTGCACTTGTTTTCGTATTTCTACATGAAAAGTTCATTTCTTTAGTAATTGGGGTCATAACATTTATTGTGCGAGACTGCAAAGTCTATTGTGTGCTTTAATCGCTGTTTGTGTAGAAACATTTGCCTTTTTGCAAGATCTATAGCTTGGAAAATTAAGAGTTTGTATTGTGCCAAGCTGCAAGATCTATTGCTTACTTTCGCCGTTATTTGTATAGGTATATTTGCCTTTTTGCAACATCTATAGCTTGCAAAATGAAGAGTATGTATTGTGCGAAGCGGCAAGATCCATCTCTTGCTTTTGTCACCATTTTTGTAGGCATATTTTCCTTTGTGTAAGATCTATAGCTTGCAAAATTAAGAGTTTGTACTGTGCAAAACTACAAGATCTATTGCTTGCTTTTGTCGATGTTTTTGTGGGTAAACACCATTGACTACTTCACGAAATACTGTGACTCTTCCTTATGGCTTCGCTTCTACCCACTTTGTGGAGTAGTCAATTGCCCAATGAGAAATCTTGGGTTGGAAGCTCTTTTGGGAAAAGGTCCTACTAGGTTAATTCCCCATTTATCAAATGGCCATGCTTCATATATTCCTTTTAAAGCAGCCTATGACTTGTGCGATATTGGAGCATTAATTTGGCAGTTTTTCACTTTTGTACGAAGTCATGCGCATTGTTGAACATAGTTGGCCAATAGTAACCCGTCAAATTATCTTCTTTGCGATTGTCCGAGATCCTTGATGTGTTCCACATACTCCCTCATGCACCTCCTTCTTGATTTCGCCTGCTTGCAATGGTCCTACACACTTTATCCATGGAGAGAAGAAATCTTTCTTGTATAAGATTCCCCCTTCATAAGTGTAGTTATGAGCTCGCAATTCAAACTTTTTGGCTTACACCTTGTCTGTTGGTAATTTTCCCTTTGAAAAGTAATCTTTTAAGGGTGTCATCTAGTTTACTTCTTCTGTTTGGACCGTTGACACAGTTGTTACTACTTTACTTCTGACTGGTATGACTTCCACTTTCAGCAAATTAAATCAAGCTATCGCCAATTTGCTCAAGGCATTTTCATAGGTGTTTTCACTTATTGGGACAAGTTGAACATCAAAGTATTCGAGTTGAGTGATAAGCTGATGAATTATTCTTAAACACTTTATCAACTGCACATATTGCACTTCGTAGTCTCCCCTCACTTGTTAGAATACTATCTATAAATCTCTAAAGCACTTAACGATTTTAACCTTCATCCTATATGTAAGGTCTAAGCCACATATTAGTGCTTCGTATTCAGCTTTATTATTGGAGAGTGGAAAGTAGAAATGAAGTGAATATATGTACTCCCCTCCTTGTGGATTGACAAGTAGTAGTCCTGCGCTACAACTTTCTTTGCTAGATACTCCATCCATGAACAATTTCCATGCGATGTTTATCCACTTGGATTTCCCTTTGTCAATTACAAGATTTTCTTGTATATTGGCCTTTTGTATATCTGCACTTGTCATTTCTACAATAAAATTTGCCAAGGTTTGCGCCTTTATCTCAGTTCGCGGTTGAAACTGAATCTCATACGTTCCCAAATCAAGAGCCAACTCAGTCATTCTACCAGATGATTCATGCTTGCTCAAAATATTCTTGATTTGGTAGTCGGTATATGATGAGACGTCAAATGCATGTATTTTCTGAAGTATTTAACATCTCTTTTGTTATCTTTTTTGTTGGAAGATTGCTAGATTTAGGTAGGTTTACATCATAAGGGGTTTAGATAACCATTTTAGGTTTTGTATCTAAATCCTTCATTTTGTAACCTAGGTTGAGTCTAATGGGTTTTTGGTCCTTACGAGCATCTAGATTCATTTTTGTGAGCTTAATGTGTAGATTGTTCGTAAGAAATTTAGAGTATTTTATTGAAGACTATTCACAGGGATGGTATAAGATTGAAGGACATGATTCAAAGTGTGGATGAAGATAAAAGGGTCGGAGAAGGAAGACAAAGAAGCGAATGAATTGTGATCCGGAAGTTTTAACCGAGCAGGGAACAATCCAAGAAGAACCAACCTCTGAGGGTGGTACCATTGGATTCGTATACTTGAGCACTAAAAAATAACTATAAGAACTATCAAAATGGATCAATGATTCACTCGTAGCAATGGAATTTAAAGAAGGATGGTTGGCCGGTAGACCGACATGTAGACCGGCCGGGTGAAGAAGACCTGGTGCACGCCTTAGGGGCTCAACCGTGTGCCCACTCATCCCAAAGTGCTGAAGAAAACATGGCTCGGAATAAGAACGCATGGGCAGCTCATGTTTCTTTGTGCCAGGGAACCCTTGCCCCCGTGCGATGGTACCTCCTGCGCGCAACCGACCACTCCAGCCCTCGCACCCCCCGCACGCCGGCCCTCGCATCCCGCTGGACGCCAGCCCTCACATCCCGTGTGCTCTGCTCCCTTTTTATTAGTCTTCTCAACACAACTTGTACTATAAATATCCTTTTCTTATCTTCATTCTCAACCTTTATCTTGGCCGAAAATCATCCTCCAAAAACCCTTGTTCTTCATTTATCATCATCTTTTCTCTCTTTATTTATGTATGAATTTGTCCATGAATGTTAGTATGATTTTTTTTTAGCCAAACTTATCACTTGAGAGCAATTGTTTGAAGCTTCCAAACCAATGTATTAAAACTCTATTTTTACTCTTTCGTAAGCATTGGTTGTGAAGTACTTATTGTGCCATTAATGTCGTTGTTTACTTCATTTATGTTATGGGTTGTTTGAGAATATGAAATATTTGTATGATTAAGTGCTAGAAGTGCTAGCAAAGTGTACAATTTTTTCTCACCTTTGGCATGAAAATCCAGGAACATGGAATTTGAACTACTTGTGGGTAAATGATGTTAATCTTGCTAGATGAGTATGTTAATGTTGTTTGTTATCATATTTGTCCTAAGGTAGCA